>JAOWBR010168847.1:0-20653 GCA_028571145.1 Dionaea muscipula
ACAAAATTATACTAAATTGCAAGAATTATGCATGAAATGCATTGCTGCCATGATCTAAGGGTCATGTATGAAATATGCGCTAAAATACTACAATTTGTCTATGAAATCAATATAACTTATATATAAATAATTATAGAAAAAGGCACATAAAATGCACCGATCATTGCTCTAGGTTGAGCGAAACCTCATCGAGTTCCTCCATTAATGGTTCTTCGACCAGGTATGGAGGACCCGATGTCTGTAATTGCTATAAGGGTTTGGGTGCCGATCGGAGGGTGCTCTGATAGCAAGCCTGAGATACTCTCTGAATGCCGCTAATCTCCCATACCCCCCACTTAGTTGGGAATTTAATGGTCTGGTGATAGGTCGATGGGACGACCCTCATATCATGGATCCAAGGTCTTCTCAAAATCGCATTGTATGATGATGGGCAGCCGATTACTGAGAGCTTGGTGCTCTTGTTTACCCCTTCTGCGTAGATGGGTAAAACAATGTCTCCCAAGGTGTATTTGTGTTCTCCACTGAACCCTATGAGAGCAGTGGGGTGTCTGGCGATCGACTGTTCGTCGATCCCCATTTCTTGTAAAGTGGAGAGGAAAAGGACATTAGCCGAACTGCCATTGTCGATGAGAACTCTTTTGACCAGGCAGTTAGTAATGTTTAGTGCGATAACTAATGCATCATGGTGTGGGTGATGCAATTCGTTCGACCCGTTGTCGACGAAAGTGATGGTTAGGCCGGAAGCGGGGGTCGCGTGAGATAGGATAATGCGGAAGGGGGAGGAGGCCTCCCTTACATGTCTCTTGGCAGCGGAATACGTGATTCTGCTGACATCCGATCCGCCCGAAATGCAATTAATTACCTTCTCGCTTCGAGGCGGGTCTGGCGGGGTATGGCTGCTCCTTTGGTTCTTCTTCCTTGCTCTGTTTTCCTTTGCTTTTTCAGACAGGAACTCGGTCAGGTGTCCATTCTTTAAGAGGGCTGCTACTTCGAATCTCAGGGCAATGCAGTCCGCAGTGGTGTGGCCGTAGTCTTCATGAAATTCGCACCACTTATTTGTATCTTTCTTTCTGTCTGGGTTGGGCTTCCTTTCTGACCACTTGACCGCGTTCCCCATTGTCTTCATGATTGCGACCACCTCCAGGGGCTCGATGTTCAGACTGTACGGGGGAATGTTCTGTCGTTCAGATTTTTTCGTTCGGTCGTACGCTTGGTGCTCGCCCCTGGATCTCTTGTGCTGGACATGGAATGACCTTCCGCTTTGTCGCCGATCGGTAAAGTCGGTAGGTTTCCGTCCCGAGTTCTTTTCGCCGGAGCGATCTAATGCTTGGTTGTTTTTGCCGTCGCCCCTGGTCGGCCGGTGAATGGGTCGGTTTACATCTTCTTCTTCCCACTTAATCTGGGCCCAATCTTTGGAGAGTACGTCCTCCATTGTTTTGCACGGATATTTGGTTAATTCTTTGTAAAGATCCGAGCCAGGCAGGAGTCCTTTTCGGAATGCTTTGATGGCTGTTTCAACGTGACAATGGGAGATTGAAACCTTCTCTCGATTGAATTGTCCGACGAAGTCTCTCAAGGGCTCGCCTCTTCTTTGTTGTATCCGGTAAAGATCGTTCGAATTTTTTACGATTTTCCTGCTACTTGCAAAGTGCTCGACAAAGATATCGGTTAGTTGTGCAAAATAAGAGATAGATTGATTAAGGAGATTCGTATACCACTGTAAGGCTGGGCCCACCAGGCTGATGCCGAACCCCTTACACATGCAGGCTTCCCTAACCCCGTTCGGAACTGAAACCAGCAGCATCCTCTGTCTGTATTGGGCTATGTGGTCTTCAGGATCCGTTGTTCGGTCGTAAAGTTTGGTGCTAGGGAAGTCGAATTTCCTAGGCATGTCGACCGACACAATGATTTCTTCGAACGGAGAATCCGTGAAACTATTAGGGAGGGTTTTCTTGATCGGCGCAGACAACCCCGGTATCCTGTGGATCATTGCCTCCATTTGATCCAGTCGTTGGGCCAGAGACGAGTCGCTCATTCGGACACATGCAAGAACATCGTGAAGATCAGTAGCCGTGTCGAGCGAAGCATGTTCCCTTCCTAACGAAGCATGTACCCTACGGTGGGCGCCAAATTGTTCACGTCAAATCTTGTGGGTTTGACGATCGCTGGAAGGGTCCTGACCACTGGGGCTAGACAATCAAGAATTATAGGAGACAGAATGATAGAGAACAATATATCCTCGAAGATTAGATGATAAAGAAAAGAAGGAAGAGTAAAAAAGGCTTGTGAGATCAAGCGTACGATTCTCCAGAGGAATCGTAGACGGTTCTTGAACTTCTGATAGGGCTCGAAATGTCATTCCCAGGAATTAATGATGAAGGGCCGAACGATCGACAGTAGGTCGAGCGAGAAAAACTGGAAGCTTGACGATGCTTCTTGGAAGAACGAGGGTTTGAAGTGTTCTTCTCTAGGGCAATACGAGCATATGATTCTCAAAGTGTTACTTAGTTGATGGGGCTAAAAAATAGGGGTTTATATAGGATATCTTATCGGTCGAATAGTTGGTTCAAGTTTGTTATATCTTTTACTGGGTCAATCCAGGTAATTGAGTTGGTTGATAACTGATTGCTGGTCGATCCCAGACCAAGATTTGACCTGGCTAACCTTTGGGCCTAGCAGGCTTTAAGCCGATTTTGGGCCCAGAAGGCCTGGTGAGTCCAAGTCTATACGGTCATGAGTCATTTACGGCTACGCCAAAATTTACCAATACAGGATCTACAAATCAAAGGCCATAATTCAACCTCAGATGAATAGTACACTGTCTCACTATTCACCCACTACCAACAGTAATCAATCTCAACCTTTGATCTCTCAAATCCAATGGCCTACAAAAGTTCACTCTTACTATTCCAAAGAGGGCATCCTTATTTGAAACTAATTATACTCCAACCTATACATCCTTCTGCAAAAAAAAGAATTTGACAGAAATGGAAATGGACCACCAGGAAACGGGAAAGCAACTCCTCTTATTTATTTCATCTTTAACGTGATGGCGTTTGAAAAAAGTGTATCGATCAATCAGAAAATCACCGGAAGAGACGAGTGGCAGCGGCAGCGATGGTACTGAGCAGCAGGTCGACGGTGGTGGCGGCGGCGAACGTACATATGAACCTCTGCTGAAATTTGGCCTGTAACCCGGAGATTCTCTCCGGCCAAGGGATGTCGCGTCTCATCTTCTGTCTCCCATTCCAGCAGATCCGCCGCTTCTCCCTCTTGGCTCTCCACCGCCTTCTGCTTCTTCCCTTTTCCTCTCTTATCGACGACTCCTCCGGCCGTTTCCCTCCTCCGGCCACGCTCCTCACTCGGATTGACTTCAACTCACCCCTAAAATCTTGTACATTTCTTGATTTTCTTGGCCGATGATTTCGGGTGCATAATTAGGGTTTCGTCATTTGACTCTGTTTGGTTCATTTGCAATTAGCTAATTGAATTGTGAGAAGTTGGCTGTTCATCTCAAGAAGCCAATCAGTCGCTGGATTCAAGTGCAACATTGCCTTTGTTTCGTCACCTCATAATGTAAGCAAGCATGGTATTTGTATTGCAATTTGATGAATTGAAGGATTGGGATTTCTCTGATTCTTGCAGATATGGCTGGCTATATGCTAACAGTGACAAAACCTCAAAATACACCATAACACAAACAAACAAAGCAGACGGATTCCGCAGATGGAGAACCATATTTGAATTACAAATTGTTTGTAGTCTAAATACCTCCTCTTCTACCATCATTTCTCCCTCCCTCGTATTGTATGGAGGATTTAAGCAAACAGTTACCCTAGTGAGAGAGTGACGGCGAGGGGATCAAAAACTTGTTTACACCAAAATGGTTGCTCCGCCACCGCTGCTAGACTTGAGTACTCTCAATCTGAATCGCTGTCCATGGAAGATCCCATTGCCTTCAATCCTCTCGGTCTCTACACCATCAAGAACAAAGTTTGTATTGTATTATTAGTAATTAGCCAAGAGGAAGGAAGGGGGGAGGAGTGTTAGCAAGAGATTGATTACCTTCTTGGAAGCCTTCTTCTCGCGGACTTCATACCTTTCCTGGCACATATCAGACAACCACGCCCCTGGACTCACCAGCTAATTACCCACCCACCACCAAACCCATCAACAACACAAATCAATACCAATTGAAGATAAAAAGTAGAAACAAACAGTCCCCCCCAACCCCAATTTGAAGAAAAACCAGATCTGGGCAGAAATTTTTAATCAAAAACCAAGCGAGAAACAAAATCGAATCTTTGAAGGTGAAATGGGGGATGGGATGGATGTGCTTACAAGCAAGGTCCGTTGGATGAACTTGGCCCTCTTCTTTGGTCTCTGAGGCAGCTTACACCCTTTCATCGCCATGAAATCCTCCTCCTTCTCTTTGCTTGATAACGTTATAAACAGTTTCGGCCACACCATCTTCCCCACCTCCTCCCCACCAGGACCGCCACCGCCACCGCCCACCGCGATATTACTGCTGCCCAACTTCCCGTTATCTTCCCCACCACCCACTGAGCCTCTCGTAGTGTAATACCTCTCCTCCTTCTCCTTCCCCACAGACCTAGCCGCCGTCGATGCCTCCATCACTCTGCATCAACCAGGCACAACATCTGTCAAACGAAATCAAAGCCAAGTTTGGATTGAAAACTGGGATGTAGAATCACTTACTTGTTGAAGCGGTTGGATTGGAGAGGGTAGGGATCTGAGTCGGTGACGATCCGGGAGGTTATCTTGCGACGGAAACCGCCGGTGGATCTGCCGGAGGAATTGGGGTTCTTGACTCTGACGCATCGGAGCCTCTTCCCCCACCGCAGCACAAACTCCGGATCCGGTGGCTTCGACCCTCTCTGAATCTTCTCCTCTCCCTCCATAGAAAGAAAAGAGGGGAGACTATGGTGCAATTTGCTTACAGAACTGTGGTTGGAGATGAATCTGAGGCGAAAAATATCCTCAAAAATTTGGATGCAGAGGAGGAGAAGAAATTTGAGAGAATCAACACAAAATTTTACACCCCTAGAAATCGAGAAAAAGTAAGAGAAGGCTTGAATTGGTGGGATGAAGTAAAAAGTAAGAGAAGGCTTCAATTGGTGGGATCAAGTTGAAGATGAAGAGGAGGGGGGGGTGAATCTAGTTAGAAAGCCTCAGCCATTGAAGGCCAACTTCATCCTCTCATGTGTGGGCTCTGTGAGTGCTTCATCTTCCTTTTCTTCCTTCTGCAACTTCTCCTTCCCACTGCCAACTTCTCCTCCTTCTCGACCAGACTCGCCGCCTTGCTCGTCGAAGTTAGCCGCAGACATCCCTCTGCCTTGCTTTGCTGCTAGTCGAGAGTGAGAGAAGGGAGGTGGAAGAGAGGGTGCAGCTATGTGCGTGGGATTCGCAAGTAACGAGGCCTCCCATTACTTTTTAATCCTGCGCGGGACAGGTTATGTGCACTGTTCGAATTTGGTATCCCACGCACAAGAAGGTAATCAAATGCGGGATAAGGTCCACCTCGGATTATTAATCCTATTCGGGGTCCTTTATACCCAAAACAAACACGGACCAAGTGCCAAATGCCCAAACTACCCATAATAAATCAAAACACATAAGTCATAACACCCCTCCTCAAGCTGAAACATAAATATTAATCATGCACAACTTGTTACAAATAAACTCAACTCGACTTCCTGCTAAAGACATGGTAAGAATATTAGCAACTTGATTTTTGGTCTTCACATAATTTAACACGATATCACCTCCTTAAAGTTTTTCTCGTACAAAATGGCAATCGACCCCAATATGCTTTGTCCTCTCATGGAATATTAAGTTTGACGCAATATAAATGACGGATTGATTGCCACACCATAATTGAATAGGTCGAGGAGGTGAATATTGCAACTTATCAAGTTAGTGACGGAGATAAGTGACATCACACGTAACATGAGCAAGAGTTCGATACTCTGACTCTGCACTAGAAGTCTAGAACGAGCTACAACAGGTTATTTATTATTCTTCTAAGAGACTAAATTGCCACCAACAAACATACAATAACCTGTTGTGGATTTTCGATCGCCAGCTCAATCCTCATCAAAGAAACCCTCAATACGTTTGTGGTCGTGATCACACTGTAGAGCAGCCCCAGACTAGGATGTCCCTTGATATATCTAAGAATATGCACAACGGCTTTCCAATGAGAAACTCGGGGATGAGACATCAATTCACTAATAACACTCACAATGATGGTAAGATAATTTAATTTGTCCACTAATCTCTTATATCTATCTGGATCATCAAACACATCACCCTCAGCAAGCAAGAGTCTCACCTGGAAAGCATCAGAGTATCACTTGGTTTAGTACCAAGCATGCTAGTATCCTACAGTAAGTCTAAAGCATACTTGCGTTGAGACAGGAAAATCTCACGCTTGCAACGAGATACTTCAATTCCCGAAAAATACTTCAAAGATTCAAGGTCTTTAGTCTGAAAATGATGCTGAAGAAATATCTTCAAGGAAGCAATTCCTGCACTGTCACTTCTAGTGTTAACAATATCATCAACATATACCAAAAGAAGAATGCACCCAGCACTGGAATGAAGATAGAAAACTGAGTGGTCTTTCCCTGATCTCCGTAGCCTAAAGTCTAGAACCACAGAACTAAATCTCCCAAACCAAATTCTGAGAGATTACTTCAGCCCGTATAAAGACTTCTTCAAATGACATACATGCCCAGACTCCCCCTGAGCAACAAACCCAGGAGGTTGCTCCACATAAACCTCCTCCTGGAAATCGCCATGAATGAAGACATTCTTTACATCCAGCTGATGCAAAGATCAACAGTATAAAACCGTGAGAGGTCAGAAGAAAACGAACAGAGGGCACAATATTCTAAATGGCGCTCGACGATAACATGGCGGCAGGGGACCTCCAAGCGTCAAAGCCTTTTAATCGGACATTAATCACCTTCAAGCAATTCGGCGTATTTTTATTTATTTATTTTAAATTTATGTATATTTTTTAGTAAATTGATTTGAATTTTTATTCAATGTAATGAACTTTTATAATTTTATGATGTAAAATTTTCATTAATAAATGGCTCTAAGCTCAGTCTCATACTCTCATTTGCACCTTTTTGCTTTGACAACTACGTTGGCCCTTTCGCAGGACAATCGAAAGATCCAAATCAGATGGTAGAGATGTAGGCGCAACTGGTGACGAAGCCAAAGTAGAACGTAAAGGATCAGAATCTGGAGCAACCGACGAAGAATCTAAACCATGAGTAGCGGACGTAGGAGCAACAAGAGGAGGAGAAGTAGACTCAACTAGATGGTCAAATTGATCAAAGACGACCCGACGTAGGCAATGGGTGTATACCCAAAGAGGAGGGGCAGGCAACGGGTCAGGTTTAGAAGCCGAAACAGGTGACGATGAAGATGGAATTGTAACCAACTCGTAGACGAGATCATCCACAAAAGAGGATGACTCAGATGGTGACCCGAATGAGGTTAAAGAAGAGCTAAATGAGGTAAGCTCGTCAAATACAACATTAGCAGAATCGCCCCAACTCAGGAGAGTAGCACTGATACCCCTTCTACGTGCGAGAATAACCCAAAAAGATGCACTTCAAAGACTTAGGATCCAATTTTGTAAGATGTGGTCAGATATACCACACAACCAAAGATACGATTCATACGAAGGGGTAGAGAATGGAGTGGCTTGTCAGGAAATAACACACTAAAAGGTATCTCCCCCTAAAGAACAGACGACGGCATCCGATTTATCAAGTATACGGCAGCCAATATTGCTTCACTCCAAAACATCTTCGGCACACCTGTATGGAACATAAGAGATCGGGTCACCTCCAACAAGTGACGATTCTTCCGCTTCGCAACCCCATTCTAAAGAAGGGTATAAACTGAGAGAGGAAAAGTACTCACGGACAATATCATTTCGAAGCATACGAACTGGGACAGAGTGTATGAATCTCGATACAAAAGGCAAAAAAAACAAAGAACACCTCACTACAAGACCACAACAAGTATAACCAAGTCATATGAGAATAGTCATCCACAAAGGTCACAAAATAACGAAAGCCTGCACGAGACTGAACCGAACACGACCCTCACATATTAGAATGAACCAACTCAAAAGGAGCAGCAACCCATGTATCACTCTGAGGTAGATATGTGACTCTATGAGAAAATTGATACTGCCACCACAATCATAACTCACGAGTCACGCCGCCACTTTTTATTTTTATTTTAATTTAAACAGTTCTGCCAACATGGTCGAACTATTCGACGTTTATCGTCGAACAGTTCGACATCCTTGTCGAATTGTTTAACCATGTTCATCGAACTTAAAAAAAAAAATACAAAAGTGGTGGCGTGAATTAATGATGCGATGTATATAGAAATTTTCGTCCTACAATGCTTAGCAAACTAACAAGACTCACAAAATAATCGAGACACTGATCGGGCCTCAGGACAAACTTTCTTGAGGCTAGAAAGAGAATGATGACCAAAACGGTTATGAAGATTAAGAATAGTGGAGGAAACCCCAAAACAAGTCATATTGAATGAATCAACGTCCAATACATAAAGCCCTCCTGAGGTACGACCTCTAGTGTCCCTCTCGAAAAATCTTCAATCTCACAAAAGCTAGCACACAACACAACAATTATGAGTCTGAGCAAACGCACTAACAGATAACAGATTAAAGGGAAGATCCGACAAATAGAGAACCGAAGAAATGGTCAAGGTAGGAGTAATGAGAATTGTCCCTACTTAAATTAATACATAAGAACCATCTGCAACTCGTACATCAAAATATAAGTAGAAGAGTATTCGTGCAACAAACGAAAAGAGCCAGTCATGTGATCGGATGCTCCTGAATCAATAATCTAATCTCGAGAAGAAGCGGATATATATACCGCTGACTAAACTGACAGGACCAACTAAAAGAAAATGACTGACGAAGGAACAGAAAGAGGATGAACCCGCTGAACTTGGTTCATGCAATAAGGAATAGTAGGAGGGTGGCCATGTAATAGCCAACACCTTTGACGTACATCACTTGTATGTCCACAATGTCGACAACTAGTGCCTCAACTCTAATAGAAGGATGCATCCCTCAGTTCAAAGAAATTAAGCACATCAACAATGGAAGCGAAGGAAAATCGAGAAATCAGCTTTCACGAACATCACAGATACCAATTGTCATAAAGCCAAAACTAACATGTAGCACAAATACCAGAGAAGTCCTGCAAGTATAAGAGCAACTTGGCATGAACTCAAACGATCACGGGAAGCAACACCAAACAGGGAAGCAAGTATCGGATCAGATCCAACGAGGAAAAGTAAACCAAATGAGCCCTTAAATGATGAATCGAGGAATTAGTCATATCTCAACGATGAACCAAGCAATAACATAAACCAGTAATATATCCAGCAAGCATAGAAGACCACCCAAGGAAGAATGAAGCAGCCGATCAATAATGGGAGTAAAATATAAGAAGCATAGCATAATCAATCCTCAAAAACTCATGAAAATAGCTGGAATTAGCAACAGTCATAGGAGGAGAAAATGATCAAATGGACGAGGGCATAAAATTGCCCGAAGAAATCACGTCGGCATATGAGGCGTGCATGGCGTCACGTGCCGTTAGTGCGTGAGACACGTGGCGTCCACACACGGCAGAAAGAGGTGGCGTGTGCGGGTGCGTGGCCAAGCAGGTGGTGGTCGTCAAAAGCTGAAGAAAACCACGAAAGGTGGTTCAAAACGCCATATCCCGACGACGGCCAGCTGTGTCTGGGTGGCTCTGGGTCGTCGAAGCGTTGCCCACTGGTAGGTCACCCACCACGGTGTGCGCCAGCTTCTGGGCTCCTTTGGGCTGGTGGTAGTTTGTGGTAATTGGTGGTGGTGTGGCGGTGGTGTGTTGGTGTTTGTTGGCGGCTAGGGTTTCAATAGAGAAAACAAACGTAATGGAAGGGGAAAACAGTCACCAAGCTGTGATACCATGTACAAAACAGAGGAGTAAATGGGAAATCTTACTTTTCTTCATTGACAAAAGGGTATATATACTACAAGTGTCAAATACGCAAACTACCCTTAATAAACCAAAACGCATAACTCATCACACTCAGATTTTGCATCAAAATTCCCAGCACTTAATGATCGTTTGAAGTAGCTAGGGAGAGAGGTGATATGCCGAAATAACATTCAGGATGTAGAGTGCATTCCGCATCTCACTCAACCCACCCCATGCCCTAAATTGATTCACCTCCCTATCCAACATATTGGTCCCTACCCCTAAATTGATCCATATCCCCACTAATATGATTTTTAGGGTACTTCTCTTTGTTCCCATTTCCATCTCTGGCGTGAGATCTAATCCCCGTCTTCCTAGTGTTCATCACAACTTATGTATAACTAGTTAATGAACACCAAGCTTCTAAAGGATTAAATATAACTCTTAATTAACTTTATTTACCCGTACGTGTTAATCAATTTGACCCATATGCATATGAAAGAAGCACATATACATAAATGATCAGTTTAGTTATTTGTGGGAGACCTCATCAAGTAACAAACATTCTAGCAAGGGTACGAACGAGGAGGGGTATGGGGGCAAGGAACCTCATCCTCATCTCTGTTCTTATCTCCATGTCCGTCAAGATTTGAAATTGTTCTGCATCCCTATCCCTCCAAGTTTGTTTTCATCTGTCCCCACCACAGAATAATTTTCTAGTTACGATAGCGAATCACGGTTGTGGTCATGGAAACTGTTACTTGCATTTACCATTTTTACCTAAAATATTGTGAAATTATTGCGAAAAATTACCTAAAAGTTGCAAAAATTTATTTGAAATGTCTAATTTGTGAATGAACTTACTCAACTCAACTCAACTCGACCATTTCCCACTAGGTGGGGTCGGCCGCACGCAAGATTTTAAAAGACGCGCCTAGGTGCTAGGCAGAAGGCATAGCGCCTGAGGCACTCCCAGGCGAGGCGCATTCAAAGAGGTGTGCCTTAGGCGCGCGCCTGGACGCGTCTAAGCTCTAGGGCAATATTAATATTTTTTTAAAACCTAAAAAAATTTATGTTAAAACTTTAAACCAATTGATGAATAAAAAAGAAAAAGAAAAGAAGAATAAACAGTCACACAGAAAAAAAAGACAAAACGTAGAGGAGAAGAAAGGAGCCACCCAACCATCACCATCGTCGCTGCAGCCGCAACCGCCGATCAGTCACCTCACCGTCACCCAGCACCTCTCCCTCAGTACCACTCTTAATTTTCTCTTTCCTTCTCCCTTTCTCTTTTGGACTAACCTTATTCTCATAATTCTTCCCGTCTTCTTCCTCTTTTTTTTCCTATGTTCTTTTTTTCTGTCTTCTTCGTGTCTTCTCTTGGTACCATTCTATCACTCTTTTCTCTTCCAATGATTTGGTGTTAAAATAAGATTCTTTGACTTGGGGAGCTGTTGTTAGAGCAAGTGGAGCATTGGAACCTCCTTACCGTATAATAATATAATTACAGCATCAAGTTCTAGAGTAACAAATATAAGAAGAGCTAAGAAAGCTAATGCTTTGCATGTGGAGGTGGCGGCAGCTGATGAGAACATGTCCGAGGATGAACAAGATATTGTGATTGATGGTGAAGATGTTGAATTGAATGTTGATAATCTTTTTACACATCCTGACGAGTGATGGTGAATATGTTGGGAATGATGATCTTTTTTTGTATTAACTACTACGCTATACTTTTAATGTATTGTTTTTAAGATTTTAGTAGACAATTTGTTACTTATTTTTTTATTTTTAATTCTTGTTCAATGTTAACATTTTTTTTTAAAATATTGGTTTTTTTTTTTTTTGCGTATCGCTTCGATCAGGTGCGCGCCTGCGCCTTGCGCTTAGGCTCCACGACCCCTGTGCGTCTCGGTGTATCTTGTGCCTTTTAAAACACTGGCCACACATATTCGTATGATACATGCACAGAAGATCCGACGATTTTTAGTACATTACTGTGGACTATTTAACATGCACTGCCCCGTCTACCCTAATCAGAAGGTTAAGTTAGAGCTTAATGTAACAATATACAAAATATATGTATAGCAAGAATAATAACAATAAACAATAGAACAATATATCAGAGAAACATATGTATGCAACATAATGCTAATGAAAAACAATGTATTGGGATACATAGGAACACAACAATCTTAAGTTGTTTTGCTTATGTATGTGTGAATGAACTTAATAGCTATTAAATAAAATAGAAGAATAAAATGAATTTTCAGTATATTTATCCAAAATGTCTTTAGTTTTTTTTGCTTGTCGTCTTCCTCTTCTCTCCTTTTCTTTTCCTCCTTCACATGCTTTCCTAACTTTTCTGACACTATCAGCACATCATCAAAACAATATAGGTTGATCCCATAAAAAGATTTGTAGCTCTATGCATGATTAGATTATTGTATAATCTCTAGTTTGATGATGATCTTTGGAAACTGTTATTAACAACTGAAGATGAAATTTGATATGTATTGATCATAACTTGGACAAGGCCCAAGAAAACACAAATTTTACAAGGTTACATAAGTAAGGACAAGTGTAGGCACAAGGAAGGGTGCAAGGATGGAGGGAAAAGATTTACCGAAAAAAAGGAGGGGGGAAAACGAAAAAAACAAGAAAAAGGGTTATTTTTTCTTTTATCTCCTTCCTTGCACCCTTCCTTGCAAGCCTTCCTTGTGCCTATCAGCACTTATGTGATACCAAATTCTCAAGCCATCTTTATTTCCACATTGCAATCATGTAGGCGTTAGAGATAACGGGGAGCCATATCTTGATACATATTGTGAGAGCCATATTGTATTGGTAATCGGGAATGCCAAAACGATATTCACCCAAAGTGCTACTCTTTTTCCGAAGTGGTTTCACATTGATCTTTTTATGGGATCGACCTATATTGATTTGGTGATACGGCTGATACTGTCGGAAAAGCAAGGAAAGCAAGTGAAAGAGGAAAAGAAAAGGAGAGAAGAGGAAGAGGGCAAGCAAAACAACTAAGACATTTTTGCTAAATATACTGAAAATTCGCTTTGTTCTTCAATCTTATTTAATAGATATTTAAGTTTATTAACAAAGTAGACATTTCAAATACAAATTTTCAATATTCTAGATAATTTTCCGCAATATTTTCACAATATTTTAGGTAAAAATGGAAAATGCAAGTAATCGATTCAAAGTTGAAAATGTGTCGCAATTTCCATGACAAATTTTGTGTGGACGCCACACTACTGCGAATCCACGTCCGCAATCGCGATTCGCTATCATAACTAGGAATGTTGTACCATGGTGGGGGTAGAGATGGGAACAAACTTGGAGGGCAATGTTTGCCCAATTGCATAACTAAAACGATAAGTCAAATAACCAGATTGTTTCGAAACAGAATGTTTCAATACTTTCCGTTTAAACAATATACGCAGCAGATTATCAATGTATCGAAATAGAGATAAAAAGGATAAGGAAAGGAAAGTTGACACTGTGATTTATACTGATTCGATCGAAGCGTACATCCAGTCCCCGAAGCCTTAGCCTCAAGCTTTTATCCTCTATCTTGAAAACGTTTGTCTTAACGGTGACAAACAAACCAAACAAATCATAGTCTACCTTTTGTCTTTACCTAACCCCTTAGTAGCTTTCTAAGAATACAACACCAAGACGAGCTGCTTATCACACTCTCCTAGTGTTCACACTCTCTTAGTTTGTTTTGGGTAACAAAAAGAATTTCCTTGGCTACACTTGTGCTCAAAAGTTTAGAAGCTCAAGACACCTCGATAATGGACTACATTGCTTCTTAGCTTGGCCTCCCCCAGCTCACGTGTGTGTCTTCCTTGAAAGCTCTTCTGATATATATAATCATCTCAGCAAGATCCAGAAGCTTCTGTCCAAGGACCACCAAAAAGCCAACTATTGCTATTGCCCAGCGGGTAAAGTCCGTTTCAGAACATTCTGCAGAGGTCTGTGCACAGCTTGTCAATCAGCTTGAAAACGTAAATTCAAGCTTGCCCATCTTCTCTTCTGTCACTTTGAATGGTGTGTACTGCAGCACATTCACATATCATGATATTACTCGATCTGCACACTGTGTTGCAGAATACTCTGTCAGGTTGAGTGTGTCAGTTAGGTTGTGTCGGTGCCCTTGTTGTGAAACCTTTCTGTCAAATCCTTCCACATCATCTAGAAAACAAACAATCTACTCCCATCTTACAAAGAAAGCTCTTATAATCTGATCATGAGCTTAAGGCCCAACACACATTACAACACAAAGTGTCCAAAACCCAACATACCTAAATCTAAGTCGTAAGAAAGTCGTCATCGGTCAAGCGTTCCGAAACAAAGTGTTCGGACACAAAACGCTTACAAAGTGTCAGTTTGAATCATGGGGATAATTCAAACTCTTCTTAACCTGCATACTTAAGGTAGACGTTAGAAAACAGTAGTCATAATTAAAATCATCATTAAAACATAATCTAACAGTTACCAATCCAAAAATAGTGGGAATTGTCATCTCCAGAGCTACTTCTGTTATTTCCAAAGCATCTATGCTTTACCAATAACAACCTTATTTTGCCATCTTTCAGATGCAAATAGCACCAGAAACGACAAAGATGTTCTTGGATTTACACTACCAAAAAAAAAACACAAAGAAAAGAAAGGTCTTGCTAGTGGTTACGATTCCATAAAACCTGTGTGTTGCATATCCTGGCATAGTTCATCCAGTCCATGGTTCTCCGTGTAATTCCTTGTGAAAAATCAAACACCCCCCCACACACTGTGCTTCATGCCATGTGTTGCAAATGGTGAATACCTGTTGAACCTTTGGAAAAGCTATATGTTTGTTTTAATTTGTGTACTAAATACTATAGAAATAATGAACCAAGGTGACTTTATGCTATCACAAGAGGACATCGTTTCTTTTTTAGGTTATTTTTCGTTATTGTGGGAGCAACATTTCGCTGTTGCACTAAAATTTTAAGAATTTTGTGCTTTGAAGTTTAGCCTTGCCCTTGCTTTTGTTTGGCTTCTTGCTTGCACGTTCCCCTTTTGTTTGGGTTTGGGGATTGGTGCTTGGTAATTTGATTGGGTATTTGGTATTAGAGGTGATCAAAATCGGGCCCACTTGATATGGTTGGTGTTACATATCACTGTGATATTGTTGCTAATCAATGGCAACATTGTTGCCTTTCTATATGTTTTTGTTTTGATGATAATAATTTTGCTTATTGAATAGTACCACAACACAACTTTTCACTCAGTGGGGTTGGCCACATGCATCCGTAGGATACATGCACGCAAGATCCGATAATATTAGTACGTTGACCTAATACGCACTGCCCTAACCTAACCCGTGGATTAAGTTTAGGCAAACAAAGAAACAAAAAAATATAACACAATAAAAACAATAAACAATATTATAATAAATATAAAAATATAAACATCCAACGTATGGTTAGCAGATGCTACTAAAACAGTGTATGAGAATGTAAAGAAACACAGTAACACATGCTATAGATATACGTAAAACGGGGATTCGGTTACCTAGTAAATCACAAATGCAATAACTATACTATACTACGATAAACATGTACCGACATATGAAAATGAAAATGAAAGTGAAAGTGAAAATAAAAAACACTGCCACAAGCACAGTAGCACTCAAACAAGCCACGGGGGCTCAATCCTAATTTTCAACTTCTGGGTCTTCTATCATGCCTACTTCCCACTAAGTTGGGTCGGTCACCCGTATCTGCATCCTTCATTTCGTCTGATGCAGAGTGTCCTCTACGGTGAGTTGTGACATGTTTAGGTTCGTACAAATCATTTTACCCTACGTCTTTTTTGGTCGTCCTCTGCTCCTGCCCTCCATCACAATGAACTCCATCCTCCTCACCGGTGCATCTGACGGTCTCGTCTATAAGTGCTATTTAAAATTAACTTTACACATCCACCTTAGCATACGCATTCCACCTTACGCATAAGTGCTATTTAAAATTAACCCTCCTAACACAATGAACACATTCCATGCTCCTCCTAACCGGCGTCCTGCTATTTAAAATAAATTTCACACATCTATATCAACATACGCATATCTGTTATGGCTACCCTCTGTGCTTGACTGTTCTTGATTGGTCAATATTCTATCCCGTACAGCAAAGCGGGTCAAATCGTATTCCGATAAAATTTATCCTTCAACTTAAGAGGCACGCGCCTATCACACATAGAACACCTAAGGTGACTTTCCATTTCTGCCAATCCATATTAATTCTGTGGGTTATGTACGAACACTCCATCCATCAACCACCACTGGGGGCATTATGCTCCTCCCCCTTAAATACGTATCATATTTATTCTGTCTTACTTCTAATCTGGAGTCCTTTAGCCTCCGGAGCCACCATCCACCTTCATAACTTATCTTCTACCCCTTCTCTAGTCTTATTCATCATTATAATATCATCCGCAAAAAGCATACATCAAGGTACGTCTTCGGCCATATCTCTCGTAAGCTCGTCTAAAATCACCACGAACAAATATAGGTTTAATGTTGACCCCTGGTGCACCCTAACCGTGACTGGAAAGTTGCAAATGAGCCCTCAAGTTGTCTTGACACATGTTGTCGCCCCGACATACATATTCTTAATGACATTGATATATTTCTCGCTCGATCCTTTCTTCTGTAACATCCACCAAACCACTTCCCTTAGCACTTTATCATATGCCTTCTATCATATGCCTTCTCAAGATCGATGAAGATCAAATGTAGGTCTTTTTTTCTCCCTAAACTTTGCAACCATCCCACGCATAAGATGAATGACCTCCATAATAGAGCGTTCTGGCATGAACCTAAATTGATTTTAACTACTTTAGTTGCCTTACGCAACCTACGCTCGATCACTTTTTCCCATAACTTTATGGTATGGCTTATGAGTTTAACTCCTCAATAATTTGTATACTCCTGCACATCACCCTTATTCTTGTATAGGGGTACAGTTGTACTTTTTCTCCAAACTTCTTGCATCCTCCCTGTCTAAATCTTGTTGATTGTGAACTTGCTTATTGAATAGTAATGTTGCTAATTGTGAACTTGTTTTGCAACTTTACATTCCAAACTTCCATGTCCAAAATTTAATGAGTGATTTAGCTGGTTCAGTTCAGTGAACTGAAATAATATACCTGAGGTAGTGCTGGTTCTACTTGCAGCATTTGGGATATGAAGAGATAGAGACTGGACTGCTGATTATTGTAGATTCTTGCTGATTTGCTTTTGCTCTTCGTAGTACATGAAAATAGCTTCCATCTTCTTGATACTCTCTTATTTCTACCCTGTTTACCGCATTCTCTTTGTAGCAGACCAATGGATAAGTTGAATATTCTTTACATGTGCATGCTGCTCATCCTGTGAAGATGTTCAACCTCTAGTAATCTAATATCTTTGTAATGTCATGTCATGTTGCTACTGTTTATGGATTAGAATGATATTCCCTTTTCTCTAACTATTGGTGCATGTCTGAGACAGGCGAAAAGTTATAGCTACGCGGCTGTGTTACTGCTTGGTATTGGGACGTCGTAATTTGGGAGCTGACAAGGTTCAATTAGCAAGCTGGAAGCCTTGTTCATGAAAGCAACACAACAGCTAGACAAAACTTTGATATTTATCCTTAGGTTTTACATGCTGTTATCTGTTGTCTGCTATCTTAATCTAATTAGTAATTCATGCTTTGCATTTTGGGTGGGGCTCTGTTCTCTGCACATATTATCTGGATAATTCTGGAGCTAACCCTGTATCTGTAATAATCACATCTTTGAATCCGTCTACTTGACCTGGTTTTTATTGACATTTAAACTGGCCTTTGGGTGTCGTATTATTCATTGATGGGATAGGACAACTATTTCCCTTTGTAAAATGAGTTGAAACCTTTGCTTAATTATGTATATGATTTTATACTGTTGCTAATGATTATATTTCCAATATTCAAAGTTAGATTGGTTTTGGGTTTCAGTTTTTCCATAACCACTTGTTGACGTTGCGCAAGTTTGTTGTCTTCCGATGCTCAATATTACGTCGATAGCTGACCTATGAAGTTCTCTATGGCAATATATTTGGAGTGGCCGGCCATGGCTTCACTCAGGCAGACGACATCATCCGTGATTACTTCCGCCATCAACATATACTGTCAGAATGCCTTTAAAATTCGATGACCTTTGTAATGCCTATTGTGGACAGATGAATCATCGCCTACTGCTGCCTGCTGCTTTGCAGTTAAAAGTGAAAGTTGGAAAGCGAGACAATAAAGGGCACATGCATGCATCCCATTATGGTTTTGTTGTCACATCGAGAGAATTCAGAAACCCGAATCAGATGGTCCTCTAGTCAGATTTCAGGGAGGTGCGGTTCAAGCCAAGGCATTTACTCCGCTGAAGACTGCCTTCCAGTGCATGAGACCTTGCCAGTGCGGCTTATAAAGATGTTCCCACGGATATGTTCTTCAATCATCGGTAACCTGTTTGCTTGCGCCAGTGGCAAAAGGCCTCTGCCCTGGTTCATATTTCAACAATTTCCGAGGCCCACCACTGGCAATTTGCCGGACTCATCGTTTAGGCGCGGCCCTCTAAACAAGCTGATGTGATGAAGCATCCGTAGCGGTGCATAATTTTTTTTGGTTAGTTAATATTTTATTATATGACATAAAATGATCAAGTGGATAGTTGTTAAACTTAATAGATATATGTGGATAAAGTTTAAGGTAATTGTTATGATATTTGTTAAAGTTAAAGTGGACCTCACAATTTTTTTTTCCCTCACTCTCTCCTCCCCCTCCTCATTTATTACACTCTATCCCTCTCTTTCTCTACCTTTCCGATGCTAACTAAAACTAATTGTTTTGTTACAGTTAACCAAAGTGTTAACTTTTGTTAATTGTTTTGTTAATTTGTCATATGTCATGTCATCTAAACCTCTGTAATTAAAAAAAATACTCGTTTTTTTTCTCGTTTAATATTAGTTTAATGTTTTTTTTTTTGTTTAAAATACGTTTTTCCGTTTTTTTTTAAAAAAAAAACTTTGAAATTTGTGTTTGTTTGGAAACTACCTTATTTTTGAAAAAAATTTTAAAATTCGTGTTTTTTTTTTTAAAAAAAAAGCTTTAAAATTCACATTTTTTACTCCTTTTAATCTGGTTTTTCTTCTCTCCTCTCTATTTCTTGATTGAACTGTATTGACGTTCATTATCTTATCATTTGTTCATTGTGTGCATCCTGTTCTATCCAATTCAAGTACCTGAAAGCCGTGATAAAGGAGATACTAAGATTGCATACTCCGACTAGTGTTAGTGTGATTGTGATGTCTAATCGTGTCTATGCATATATGATCTTAGATTATCAATAAGTGATGTCATATATTTATTTCACTTCGTCAAATGCTCTTTTAAATCTTTTAGCTAGATTTTTCTACCAGGTTCATGTAAGATTCGAAGAATTATGGAGTGTTGTTAACTATTAAGTTGATTGTTTGACACAATTTATAGGTGAAAGTGATAAAAATATCAAATTTTTATTATTTTATACCCGAATTTTTAGTCAGAATTTTTTAAATGAGTAACGAATAATACACAAATTTTTGATAGAGATTTTGACTGAATTTTTGCATTGTCCTGCCGAATAATACTCACCAACATGTATTGTCGTTTAATTTTCATCCCGAATTTTACTAACAGAGAACAGAGTATTAAATTTATGTTGTCAATCACTTTTCGTCAAACACTCATCAATTTTGCTTTTAATTTTTACAAAATTTTCTTTATTTTATTTTTTTTTTTTTTTGAAAACGTTAACCGCATATATTCATCAATCTCATCCTGTACATCATATAGTCCATCATAACAATCATTATGAGTGAAATCTATACAAGTTCAAAATTCTATTTACTGTAAACGTTTTCCTTTACAAAAATTCTATTGTTTCTTAATTTCCCACCAAATCCCAGTAATCGTCGCCGTAAAAATCGCTCTCAATCTCATAGCTCGTCTGGATTTCCCTTTCCCCATTGTTATAATCCAGGTTTTTCATTGCTCACAGTTGTTCACCTGCCATCCTAAATAGAATTCATGATTAAGCAGCAAAATGGTTCCTTGTGAAAATGAGGAATAAAAAAATAAATGAGTCATAGTCTCCCGAGCATTCCCACAAAGAACACAACAATCATATTATACAATCCCCATCCTCTGGAGTCTTTCTCTGGTATTGATCAGCTTTCCTCTGGTGACAATCCAAAGCTTGAAACTAGCCCGTGAATGAAGTCTCGCAGCCTAGACAAATTTCCACCAAACATCCTCACTTTGTTCACCATGGAACAAGATATAAATTGCTGCAGCAGCTAATGGTCTTTATTTTTTTTTTCTTTCATGATACAATCCCCAATTTTCTTTATTTTTTTCTTTCATGCAATTATCTTTTTTGTTATTTTTTTAAATATGTTATACCATTTTTCTTTTATATTATAATTTTTTTATGTTTAACTTGTAAAATTAAATATTAATTAATTTAATAAATATGAAATTTGATAC
>JAOWBR010168848.1:0-11556 GCA_028571145.1 Dionaea muscipula
AATTATTTCTTTGGTCGAAGACTTCCAAAGACATTGTAACCTAAACCTGAATAAAGAAAGATTGAAATGTTGTCATTGTGCATATAAGAGGAGCTGTATGAGATGTAAGTCTGAAGCTTTAGGCAAGGTTCCTTTGTTGTTTTTTTTCCCAATTTCACATGATTATACTGGGTCTAAGCTTTAGGCAAGGTGGAGAAGGGTTCCGGTGAATTAAAAGTTCTAGAAAATTACTTTCTGAATGAAGGAAAATAACTCCAATTGTTTTGCTATGTGCATATGTTCATGGTCTCCACCAATTGATTGATGGAAAATGAGGAGGAAACTTTAATTCCTGAGCGGGACTAGAGGTTTCTGCAACACGTTTATTTTGCATTTACAGCACTGAAAATAAGAAAGCCGCATGTCTGCTAAGTTAGCTGTTGTTAGGAACCCGATGGCAATTTGTTATCTGGCCCCTCACTGCAGGGTTAGGCTATCTCGTTGATATTCAGTCCTTGAGCTTTTGGAGGCATAATCAACTTTTTGTGTATTAGACAATGACGATGATTCCGACCAAATAAAATTTGCATGTCTAGTGACAGTGCATTGCCTTCATGCTGTTGTATTGTTGCAGAGTTGTATCACTTTCTTAAATTGTCATGTCCCATAACCTCAGAGTCGTATGTCTGTCCTCTTTCTCGAGGTCGTGCATCGAGGCAGTTGCATAAAGTGTTTGCTGCTTATCAAACGTAGTATAATTATATATGCTTTTGTCTGCATTTTACTCCTCCTTCATAAACATAAGACCTATCTGCATATTAGAATGACATTTCGGGAGGTAAATTGTCATCAAAGTCACAGTAAGTATTATTGTTGCAGCGAAGAGATTAGCAAGAAACGTTCCTTCCCATGCGGATGGAATAAAGTTGCAAAATAGATCACAAGAAGGTGGGCGAAAGCTGTTCTGTTGCTCTGGATGAATCCCGTTACATGGTAATAAAGCATTACTATGCATTTAACCTCCAGTCCTCCTTCGAGGGATTTGCATAGTATCTTATATTCTTGGAAGGTTTCATTAGACTTGTTCCGACAAGTGTTCATATTGAACTTATGCTGTTTTGACATGGGTTGTATGGACATTGAAGGATTCTCATTCTATTGCTGGTGAAAAAATTTCTTGGAGAAATTCAAGCATTCTAGGAAGCTCGGTCCAGTTTTGCACAGGCTCGCGACCATGGAGATGTGTCACTTGTAAATTCTACTGTCACTGGGTCCAGTTTTTTAACCTGTTTCTTCTCCGTAAACATTCTGAGACTTGCCATTGAAGTATTGTTTTGCATCTGAAGGATTAATGAAGTATGATATCCTTTTTCTCATTAGAATTATGGACATGGTGAACCATAGAAAAGAATATTTTGGTTCACCGGCAGAATAATGCCTAAGTTCAAGTCCAATTGGGCGGAGCTGGTCTCTCAAGGCAGCCGCTTCTTCCTCTTCTCTTTTGATTATCATCAAGATGGTGTTACTTCAGGGACAATTTTGCTGGGTTTTAGTTTTTTGATTCCTTTGCGACGGTTGGGGGTTTCGACATCTTGTGTTTCTTGCCATAAACTTTGTGCCCGGGATGGAGGGAGCCATGCACCAAGTGAATGTGGAAACACAACTTGCTTAATACGTTATGTGTGTATGCCAACTGGCCCGCCAACTTAAAAGCTATATATGGTTATGGTGCCTGCCGGCAGATCTGAGTGTGTGTGTTCACGGCTTACTCATTTAACAATTCATGACCATCTGCCGTGTCTCCAGCTGGTCAAGAGCTGTGCAACTGTTGGGCCTTTTTTTGCCTTGATAAAATTTTTTGAGGATCGTTTATTTTTTAGGGATCCCGTTAGTTTCAATGTCGGCACAGGCAGGCTTTCTCGACGGAGCACATTGGCATTCTTGAGACACTATGTCGAGGCCATGTACCTGGTGTCTCGAATGGCACGTCATCCATTCTTTTTTTGGTGGATTCGATTGGATTGTGGTCATACAAGGGTTTGATATCTACACAATAAGAAGCTGCTGCTGCTGCTCTTTGCCATGGCAATGAACTTCACCTCCAAGAAGGGGACGGTGAGGATGAAAGGATTGTCACGACCGGATGGATGCAAACTGTCGCTCAATTGAGGGGGTGGTGGCTGGCCGGGCTCGAGGCTGAGGAATAGGAATTATTAACACGGCAGGCAAATAACATAAAGCTGATTGCAAGAAGAACTAATGCATCATGAAGCACATGAATAGTTCAACGCCAACACAAGTTAATTTTACAGCACATTTCATTCTTGAATAATTGCATCAAACATCTAACATGTCCGAACTTGAGCGAAAAGTGCCTCCTATGTTACTCTGCCATTCACCATAGCCCTTGGTTGGATGAGACTCAACACCTACAATCCTTGTATGGTAGATCATAGACCCAGTAAATGATTTTATACTTAACATACACCCTTAGGAGTTAGGGTTTGAAGCGTAAACTATACACAAATCCACACAAAAACAATAACAATAACAATAACAACAACGATGATGAGAATTCAAACTCATGACCATTTGGTCAAATTAGTTCTAATGCAAGGAATCAACTCTATACCATAAGACCGAAGAAATAATTTTATACTTAACATGACGAATACAGACATGGATTGCAGGAGAAGGATCCCAGTGATGAGTATGTGAATGAGCTTCCATAATTGTTATCCTTTATTTCTTCTCAAGGCTGCAAATCGAGCAGCTAGATCATCATAGTCTGGTAGCTTCGGGTGCACATGCTTAGCAGGGGTCGACATGTCTGGCTGGAAAGATGAAGCATGAGAGAATACTTTTTTCGGCTCTAGTGGAGTTGCGCGTTCACGGGGTAGAGAAATTGATCTTCCCGGTGGAGGCACTGAATCTGCAACTCCGCTGGTCCCGTTCCTTGCTTCATTGACAGAAGGCATACTTGTGTCGATGAATTCAACTGTAGAGTTCTTCCTTGGGGCTGCTGGCTTAATGGTTGGGTGCTTCTGGCAGTAATGTAGCAATAGTCTATCAATCATCTTTTCCTCTTCATTATTTCTCTTGCCATGATCATCATCAAACAATATCTGCAGGCCTTTCCTTGATTCACCACCTTTTCTTCTACTGTGCATTCTCTGCACCACCCTTGCATCCTCTTCCGCATGGCTATTGCCATCAGCAGAAGATAGTGATTTCAAGTGCCTCCTCTTCGATGATCTTCGCCTTGGTGTGAGATCGCAAATGTTGTAATCTCTGTAGTACTCGTCTGTACAATGGTCATGGCTATCCGTGCTCTCCTGAACAATACCATGCTTCTCATTGTTATGAATGCCACACCTAGTTTGAAGCTTCTCTGATCTATTCCCATCCAGACAAGTCAAAGTGTCTCCATTATACCCACCGTTGTCAGCTTCAGGATGCTTCAGATCTATCTGAGCTTTGTGCCTGCTCCTCCTTGGTTTGACATAAGGAGGAATAGCACTTCTGAAATTTGACTTGGAGGAATAGGTGCCCACCCCAGGGACTGCATTGCCGGAGTTTTTGGCACTAGCTACATCATCGTGGTTACTGCCAGCACACAGAACCTCTATTTCACTTTTAACTGACAAAGGTTCTGTGTTTCTTCGAGGTGAGACACACTGACAATTTCGTTTTGGTTCAACTACTTTCTTTTCACCAGCCAGCTTGTCTTGGGTGTGACCATTACTCAATTCCAATCTGTCTGCAGAGTAGAATTTGGAAGTATTAGCCATTCCTCTGCTAGTACTTTCATGACTCAGAAACTCATGTTCATCAATCATAAGTTCTCTCCTTCTCAGCAATGGCACGTTGTGATCCTTTATTCTGTTGATCTCCTCAGCATGACCTCCCTCTGTGCTTCGAATCCCTGTCTCCCGCCGATACAACACCTTATGGTTTGATTCAGGAGAATCCTTGCGAGTCAAAGAACAGAAAGCATCAGCCATCAGTTGCCTCTTCCTCGGAGATGATGCATCATGCTCATCTCTTTCTTCGAAGGTTTTCTCTCCACAAGATTGCTTGGATCTATTACTCGTAACTTCCAGCCCATAGAGCCTGCACTTCAGCCCATCTTCCTTCTTAAAAATATCCTCCCTTCCAATGCGCATTTGGTGCCTATTATCTAACACATCTTCTCTTCCTCTATTTTGATAGGTTAAGTCATTCAGTTTCTTAGCCGAACCACAAATTCTTTCAGGCTTTTGGACTATTTCCTCAGCACAAGGTGCTATATATCTTCTCTCAGCAGCATGCTGCCGAACTTGACTTTTCGGCTGATCCTGCAGAATCACACCAAAGTTCATCTGAGATCCATTTTCAGATGTACAATAGCAGTATATGCGAGTACTGTTCTCATGATAATATTTCCCATAGATTTGAAATTAGTTCTGACCTCAGCTGAAACTAGTTCTGAACTCAGTAGGTAATATTGTTTGGAGAGAGTGAACCCTTACGACAGTCATACAGAAGAACGCTAACGAGATGATAACATGGCCCATACCTGTCTGGAAGCAGAAGAATTAGACATTCTCAGCTCAAATCCCCTAGCATCCCACTTTATTGAAAATTCAGATGCTATGTCTTCCATTAGCTGGACTTTGTTCTCCGCAGAAGGTGGCTTTGGAGATAGATTCTCAACAAGCTATGATGATGAAACCAGCTGGTTAGTTGCAGAGAAAGCTTATATAGTTGACTGCAATAGGGACGCTCCCCACATAGATACCTTCTTATTCAGATTGTATTCCAACGAATTGCCATATCTTTCTTCAAATATGTTCCTAAGGTCACAGAGTTCAGGCAAATCGGAAAATCTAGCTGCGGCATACATAAGCGAGGCCACAGCCTCTCTGCAATCCTCAGGGCACTCCCTGAAATTATTTGAAGAGCATCAGACGCCATTCGGAACATCAACGAAGGTGGTGCATGAAATAATGCATAGGAAGAAACGGCTTCTCGGAAGTTCGAACACATAAATAAACGCAAGCGCAAGGGAGAGAGATATCAGAACTATTTTCTAACATTGAGAAACATACATGAATGCTTTGAGCTTTATCCAACTAACCATTGCAGCAACACTTTTTCATTCCAACCAGAACAGTGGCACGATGCAAACATGCTGAATAAGTCAAGTATATGGTACATGCAGATGTCATGCTATTCCCTATCTTCCTTTTTACAGGATGTGTGAATGTACCGAGTATGTGAATCACTCGACTTGTTGGTTCACATGTGAAATTGGGGAACCCCCTTTGGAGAGGAAGCATTAGTTATTGCAGCTTATCAGTGAAAGATTTGGTGCAACTCATCACTCCACCTGTGACTGAAAGAAGCTCGCAGGGAGAGAGAGACAGGTGGAATGGACCTTTCTTGATCCTAGCTTTAACTAGATCGCCCAAAATCCCTGGGAAAGTGATAATTCTCTCCCTATCCGATAAAGATTCCTAATTCCTGGAAGGACTGATGGAAAGGGAGCGAATACTACTACCTAATCTAAGCTCCAGCTAGAGACTCTTGGATTGGGTACGGCAATGGGGGATTCAAAATGACGAAAGACTATGGGATTAAAGGTTGTGCGTTATGACTTAATTGTGTAACAGCCGGTGAGTTGCACGGTCTGGATTCCTCATTGGATCTCCCAATTTTCACAGCAAATTAGTACCAGAGCCAATTGTTAGGTTGGATGAGTGCAGGTTTCAACTCATAATGGGCATTGCCATACAGTTTGATAACGAGTGGGTAATGGCTCAGCTAACATGGCTCTAGTACTAATTTGCCACAATTTTCTTGGACCGATAGATTTTTATGGCCGCAAAACACAAATCCAAAATAACCTATGTATTTTGCAGGAAAATTGGATCCTACATAGATTCATTCACCATGCCAAACTTGTTCTTTCATCTACTAAATCGAAATATTGCAAAATATGCTGAATGTTCATTCAAATTTCTCTTTGCACTTCCTCGGTGACTCATAATATGAACCTCTTACGTCAAGTCACATCTTGTGCGGACACTCTAAACCCATCAAATGATCACTTTACATGGATTAACCACTCCAAAAGCATTTCTCATCCTTTCTTGTTTAATGTTTGCCACCTCCAACTATCTAATGTGTATACTATCTACTGTATACCCTTTCTCTGCGACCAGAACAAGTTCTTTCCATCTTTATCTACAGTGCAGCCAATTTTGGGGAAGATGTTAGCTCTTGAAACCGCATAGGAAATCATAAATGCCTCATAGGCACATCAAGAGGTTCTTTAAAGTTGATGGATATCATCCTGTGGTGTGCGACGTCCATTCCTGGTTTGGAGCTATAGATGATCGAGTGGGTAAGCTTCTGGTCTCGTCGAGCGCCCGACAGGTGCCTAGCAGGCGCCCAACGAGAGCACCTGGACACGGCGGCAACCTACTAGTTTGGTCAGGTGCTCGATAAAGGTTCATTAGGCACCTGACCTGAGGCGTCGGAAAATCCTAGAGTTGGATCAGGCGCCCGATAGAGTGGATCAAGAGCTCAACTGTGAGGGCGATCCTACTGGTTTCATCGGGCGTCCGACAAGTGAGTGTCAGGTGTCTGTCAAGCACCGCTGGGCGCAAGTACTGAAGGTATCAAGCGCCCGACAGGCATGCGTCCGGCGCCCGACAGGCATGGGCCAGGGACCCAATGGGACAACCTATATATACGGGTCTTTGTAATTTTTCTAGCCCTAACTTTGAGAAATAGAAGAGAGCACACCCAAGGAGAAAAGAGGAGACACCAAAGGCACTAGTGATCATCTAAAAGATTGGGTAGAGCGTTGTACGAGATTTTGTGATGTTTAAACACGTTGTTTTACCTTATTGTTCACTCTCTCTCTTGTGATCATAAGGCCAATTGAATTTTATTTCCATTGAAATACCAGGAGTAATTAGCAATAGCACCATAATGGGTCCTCAGGTCTACTAGATGGACATAAGCATTGACTATTGATGATGAACTTACTTTTATTTGGGTTTCTGCTATTGAACCACGGTATGAGGGATTTTTATGCCTGTGGGTTTTTCCTATGTTTTTATGCCAACAGTTTTTTCCATGAGAGATTAACTGAGCTTGGATTGATGGAGTGAAATCAACATTACCCTCAATTCAATTTGTGTCACAATCACAGCTGGTCATCTATATTACAGAGCCTGAAGTTGTTTGAATTTTTTATCATGCCTGGCTCAATTATAAGTGTCTCTGTGACATTTTTAGGATATTTTTAGCCATTAGATCTTGATAGATCAACGGTGCAGAGCAGCTATTGCATTCAAAACTCAAAATCAAAATCTACTTCCCACGGACTCTCTGCTTCTCTCCGAGCTCTCTACTTCAAATTCTTCTAGCTCTCTGCTTCTCTCTACTTCTTTGTGCTTCTCTCACTCACTCCATCACTTTTCTCTAACTCTCCTCACCAAAAGGGCGGAAGGTAGTTGGCTGCAAATGAGTTTTCAAGATTAAGGAAGCAGGGTCTAGTTCAATAGTTACTAAGTTTAAAGTTTGGTTAGTGGCGCAAGGCTTCAGTCATAAGGAGATGATTGATTTTCATGATGTGTTTTCTCCTATTGTAAAACTCCTCCATCAAAGTGTTGTTGGCAGGGTTTAAAGCATCATCAGATGATGCGTTTTTTCCTTCAAAGTGATCTTGAGGAATAGATTTATATCGCGTAGTCGGAAGGTTTTATTACTTCTGGCAAGGAGGGGCACATTTGTTTGCTGAAGAAATCCTTATATTCGCTTAACTCTTAAGTAGTATCCCCTCCGACAGTGGTATATGAGGTTGACCCTTTTGTGGTTAGTTGTGGTTTTCGTTGGAGTTTATATGATGTTTGTGTCTATTTGAGAGACCCGAGGATGGCTCCATATTTATATGTCGTTGTACGTAGATGAAATTTTGATTGTAGCTAAAAGCAAGGTTGATGTTGGAGTGAAGATGTTATCTAGTGAGTTCGATATAAAGGGCTTGGGCGAAGCGAGGAAGTTGCTAGATATGGAGATTAGTCGTGACCGCAGTTGAGGTAGGCTCCGTGTATCGCAGCAGAAGTATGTGAAGAAAGTGTTGGCTCATTCGGGATGATGAACGCGAACCCGGTTTCTACTCCTTTGGTTTCACATTTTAGATTGTTTACAACATGTTATCGTGCAGGTTCTGATGAGGAGTTTTATATGGCATAAGGTGCCCTATTTTTGTGCAGTTGGGAGTTTGATGTACGCGATGGTATGCATTCGTCCGGATTTGGCTCATGCAGTGAGCGTTGTTATATGGCTAATTCTGGGAAGACACATTAGGCGGCTGTGAAGTGAATTCTTAGGTACCTCAGAGACACAAGTGACCTTGGTTTGTTATTTGACTGTGGCGTGGATAGCTCGAGGCAGATTGCAGGTTATTCTGATTATGATTTTCCTAGTAATCTCGATCTTCGCGACCTATTTTCGGATATGTATTTACCCTTTGTGGCTTGTTTGTTAGTTGGAAGACACATTTACAGTCTATTGTTACTTTTTTTTAAAGTATAGGCCAAGTTGATTGCATTAGCTCGGGCAATAAAGGAGCTCAATTGAATGCATGGTTTGCTATGTGATTCGGGAGTTTCACTGGTGGAGTGAGTTGTCTACTGTGACAACCAGAGTGTTATTTTCTTGTCGAAGGATGAGAACTTTCACGAGCGAACGAAACATATTGATGTGAGATATTTCTTTATTTGTTTCCATATTTGTGCAGGAGATATAGTTGTAACGAAAGTTGATACGAAGGATAATACTACTGACTTGTTTACAAGGTTTTGGTATCTAGCAAGTTTTCTCGATGTGTTGACTTGGTAGGTGTGCGGTCGTGTTTGGCGTGATTGGCCTCATTGGGGGCGTTTGTTGGTAGTTGGCTTTCTGTTGGTGTCTTTGTTTTGCTTTTGGTGTTCTCGTCTTTGTTGGTGCAGGTTTGGTTGTGCAAGAATATTATCAAGATGGAGATTTATGATGTGATGTCCATTCTCGATTTAAAGTTGCAGATGATGGAGTGGGTAAGCTTCTGGTCTCATCGAGTGCCCGACGAGAGCACCTAGACATAGCGACAACTTGCTAGTTTGGTTGGGCGCCCAAAGAGGGTTCATTAGGCGCCCGACCCGAGACGTCGGAAAATCTTGGAGTTGAATCAGGCGCACGATGGAGTAGATCAAACGCCCGACTGTGAGAGGGCGATCCTATTGGTTTCATCGGGTGCTCGACAGGTGTGTCAGGCATTTGTTGGGCACCGCTGGCCACGAGTACTGAAGGTGTCAGGCAGCCGATAGGCACATGTCGATCGCCCGACGGGACAACCTATATATAAGGGTCTGTTATTTTTTGAGTCATAACTTTGAGAAACAGAAGAGAGCACGTTCAAGGAGAAAAGAGGAGACACCAAAGGCACCAGAGATGGTCTAGAAGATCAGGGAGAGCATTGTGAGATTTTGTGAGGTTTAAACACATTGTTTTACCTAACTGTTCGTTCTCTCTTGTGAACATTAGGGTTTTGTTCTTGAGAAGTTAGGGTTTTGGCGGATTGATTCAAAATTGATCCTTTGCGGTTGTTTGCGGTCTTTTGCCTTTTGTATTCGGATTTGCTCTCAGTTATTGATTTGTTGCCTACTGCCATCTGTGTTGTTCGTAAGCTGTTCTTATTATCGTGCTCTTGTAATTTATGCCCTAATTGCTATTGTTGCATTTTGGTTCAATTGGTCTCTATATTCTGTTGTTGGGTTTTTATGCATCTTTTGGATGGCGTAGCATACGTGTATACTATCTATTGTATACCCCTTATGTGCTTTAACTGTCGGTTACTTAACAAGTACTACCCTAATCTAATCAGAAATGAAATATAGGTTTGAGCTATATTTCATTTAGGTTTGAGCTAAATGAAATAATATATAATAATATATACTAATATATATATTCAACATATGATAATGAATAACAATGTACGGTAATGTATAAAAACACATCAATAAAGGCTAAAAAGCATAAGCAAATATGGAGATTCGACCACAAAATAAATCACAATTTTCAACAACTATAATACCTATCGTCGTCGTCGTCATGACCTGTTTCCATTATATGGGGTTTGCCACACGTATCCGCATCTTCCACTCCATCTGATACTACACATTTGTTATGCTAAATTGCAACATGTCAAGATCTGTATAATCACTTCACCCCAAGTTGTCTTCGACCATCGACTGTTCCTCTTGCCTTCTAATACAATGAACTCCCCTAGCCTAACAAGCGCATTCAGCGGTCTTCTCTATAAGTGGTCCACCCAGAGTAGATGTCCCTTCCACATCTTCCCAATCATCGGTGCCATCCCAATCTGGGTACGAATCTCCTCATTCCTTATTCTCTCCTTTCGAGCAACACCGCATATTCACCTCAACATACACATCTTTGGCACCACCACTCTCTACACGTGACTCTTCTTGATCGGCCAACACTCTATTCCATACAGCAAAGCGGGTTGAATCGTTGTTCGATAAAATTTACCCTTCAGTTTTAAAGGTATTCTCTTATCGCACAGAATATTTGAGACGACTCTTTATTTCTGCCAACCCACATTAAGCTTGTGTTACGTCTATGCCAAACTTTACATTATCTTGTATAAGTGATCCTAGATACTTATACTTGTTCATCCTACGAACACGCCATCCATCTACCATCACTCGGGGGCATCATATTCCTTCCCCTTAAATGAGCATCACATATACTCCGTCTTATACTACGTATAAACTTATCAGTTGTATACTATGCAAAAACTAATTGTATATGATAACCTGTGTCTCTACAATAAATGCTCACCTCTATTAGGATGACCTAATCTTTTCAGCCAAAGTGATTTTCCTGATTAAAACAATGCAATGCATCATGCTGACAGAAATGAATCAGGACTTCAGCTACTGTGATTTTCTAATGCAACATAATTGCAGATGATTGGAAGCAACCAACTATAAACAACGACGATTATGACGTTTTTTGTTTATTAATCTTTAAAGGGAGTCAACTCCACAAAATTTACAAGCAATATAACAGACTTGCAACTAAGATTAAGCAAACAACTGAAAAAAGATCGATAAAAATACTACACCAACTATCAGCAGATGCGTAAGAAATTTCTATTCACATAACAAAGCCACTTGTTTCCGTCATACCTATGTTTTTGCATCACCAAAAGCTGCTTCAGTATAATTTCACAAACACGATCAATGAAGTCATAGCACGAAGAAAGAATCAGCTCTGCTACAAGTCCTCCAATCTGTTACAATCAGACAAGAACGAACCCTTAGTTCTTCACCAATTATACATAGGGCAAGGGCGTAATAAATTCAATTCATAATATTAATAGACCTACTTTTGACATTTGCCCATAATACAGAACCATCTATATTACAATATAGCTAGGAGTATAAACAACACACACATAAAACCCTATATAAATACACACAAAACCGTATATTATACACAAAACCGTATTTTGAT
>JAOWBR010168859.1:0-11556 GCA_028571145.1 Dionaea muscipula
AGGTGTCCATCTCCCCCTCAAGAGAACCACACGTGTAAATCAAAAAAAAAAAACATTGTCATGCTTGCGGCTTGCCACCAAATTGGAGTAGTCAAAGCTGCTATCCTATGCTTCTCACGTGAAGCTGCCTCCATCATCAGGTAAGGTAAATCTCTTCTTATCCTAATTAACATAATATTAAGGTAAGACAATTACTAATATAACCTTAAGTAAAGTTGTAGCAAATCCCTACCAATAGGTTCTAAGCTTCTAAAAATAATAATATTAGTAACAAAAATCCCAAAACTCCGTAACGAATCCAACGGCACTAAAATCGTTAAATTCCGATGTCATTTACCCAAAATGACTATTTTATCCCTAAACGCGTCATTTTTACGAAAAATCCAAATTAACTCCAAAAATTTCGAAAAACCCCCAATTAATCATATAATCCCTAGTTGGGTATGATTGATATTGTGATAGGTGGAAATAAGATGTTGTGAAAACGTGGTTGAGCTCTTGCTATCAATTATGTTCCGTTCAATTTTAAGGACGAAATTTTTTTAAGGGGTAGGATATTATATCCCGTATCGGATTAACAGGATATGAATTATTTCCACCTATCACAATATCAATCATATCCAACAGTGAAAGCAACTGGTGTGATTTGTTTTAACAGTACTATTCAAGGTTTGTGTAACGAGCTGAGGTGTTTGTTTTTTTTTTTTTTTTCACCAAGTCATGAGATCAACTATACAGATTTAGTGGACCTTGTTCGGTCGCGTTAACTATTGGGTTGTTATACAATAACTAGATCAGATTATCCGTATCTTCGGCACGTTGAATACTCTCTTAAATCAATTAAAAATTATAAAATAATAAAAAATTTTAAAATTATATCAATGTTAAAAAACTCAAAAAATTGACCATAAAATTATATAACTTTTATTATTAATATTATTAAAAAATTATTAAAAAATTTTATATATAAAAATTTCAATGATCTGATCTAATGGCCAAGTGGTCAGGGTTTTTGTTGCTACTAGTCCTATTTTAATATCGTGTGTTGGTCTTTATGGGGTCTTTTTTCAGTCATTTTGTGAAAAATGACTATAATTAATGGTTGTAGATTGTCAAATCGAATAGTAGTAAATATCTTGACATATATTTTCAAATCCAATGTTGGACTAAATCATCCAATGATTGAGAGATGTTCAAAATTTAATCACTTATCTTAATTATAATATAAATAGGTGATTAAATTAAGAATTAAAATTATGAGAAGAAAAAACAAATTCATGATGCTACTAAAATCTTATACAAGTAAGTATGTTAATATGTTATTAAATATTAATATGTTTTATAAAGATGAAAAGGTCCAAAATAGTCTGAACTACGTCCAAGTTGGCTTTAATTGAGCCCTCCATAAACGTCCGGTGTGATTTGTCCCCCAGAAGTAGTCGGGTTCGCACGGACATCTGAGTCATAAAAAAAAAAAAGAGATGAAAAAGTTAAAAGTTGAACTTTGTAAGTTAAGAATTAAAAATTTTAAAAGCAAATGATTTTTTCACCATAAAATGAAGATATTTATTATTATAAGCAGATATTTAATTTGTAGTAGACGCTCAACGTCAGCCGTTGGATCAACAATTTCAAATCTTGATTCTTTTTTGATCATTTTCGGTGTTGTGAAGTAAAGGGTCTAACATACTATATTAATTACTAGCAAGAGAGAAATGGGGTAAGTTTACGTTGAGTTACCGGCTGTTGTTGATTTGATCCTTTGCAAGAACGAATTTTTCGCTACGCCTTACGCCTAGCAAGTTACAGTTGAGACTTCTTCTTCTTCTTCTTCTTCTTCTCTTCCTCCTCCTCCGCTTCCTTCTTCTTCCCCGCTCGCTCGTCAATCTCTTTGTGATCTAGATCTCCTATTCTTCTCCTCATCTTCATTTGCTTTTCGCTCCTTGTTTTTGTTGTGAGAAGTGGAAATTATACACCTAGCTCTAGCCTCTCTTTGATCAATTTCACGGTTAGCTAGCTAGCCATGGATGAAGAATATGACGTGATCGTGCTTGGTACAGGCCTCAAGGAATGCATTCTCAGCGGCCTTCTCTCTGTCGATGGTCTCAAAGTATGTACTAATTAATTTCTTCTGCATTCCCTGTAAAGCTAGACTAGATATATACGTGCATGTTGTTGATCCAACTGAAACGTTAATTTAGAGAAATTACTTCAATGCTGTTGGGGGACAACCATCTGATTGACTAAACCTAGGCTGAAAGGTCACGGGACCGACCAAATAGTCATACAAGTATATGTGAAAATCATCATCATCATCATCATCATCACCACCAATACCAAATCCCATACAATGCACAGAAGATCTGACAAATATAGTCCATTGATTGTCGGCTACCTTACATTATCCAGGTCTCATGTACGATACGGAAGACATCAGCTCATACGTATAATTTACGTGGGTTACCAAGGATATTACTAATACGAATCCTCCACCAGAGTAATTATGGAGATTTGTTGTTTGTTACTATCTTTGTGAAACTACCGTATATTTAATTACCTCTAATCTAGGAAGTCCTGATCTAGTATATTAGGCAAGAACCCATTCATCTATGGGTATATATATTACTTGCTTTAATAATTGAAAAACACACAATTGAATAAAAGGAGAAATCCTAATATGATATCAGAGCAGGCGTGACAAGTTCAAATCTTACGAGCGCGACCCCCCACTTGGTATAAGGTGGGCAGTACACAATCCATGCTTCAAGCTCAAAAAGAGGCATTCGTCTGAGGGGGCGTGTTAACATAAATATAATTCATGAGCCTTCTACCACAAGGTTGACGTTTTGATAGAGTTGGTTCCTCAACATGGATCCAGCCAATAAAGAGAAGAGTTTCAGCTAAGAATTTCATTACGTGCCACAGAAGCCTATACAACGCTCACAGAGGAAATATAACTAAAGAAGTCCATCAATAATACTAAACAATGGTAAAGTAGTCCAAACCCACAACGGGAATATGTATTAGCTTCTTAATTTTCATGATCTCCTTCTAGGCTATAGTGATCTCTCATCCTGCTAATTTGTAGAGACCAGCTCGCAATCCCACGAGTTATTAATTGTAGCCTTGTAGGCTAGCTAGTGATCTCGCCCCAGCTAAGAGAAAGGCAGGGTTAGAACTTAGCCCTGCTAATCTGTGTACCGGCCCGCTGGCATTCGTGTTTTCAACAAATGCGGAGTATGATCTGTTGATCTTGGCAACGGATCTCAAACTGTGTTGCCCCCAAAATGTATGGTCTACAGTTTCTGATGGTTCCACCACGTAGAATGTATGTATGACGATGTTCTTGTCATCATGGTCGCTAGATATTACTCAAATCCGTCCCAATGGTATTTGACACGTACCATTTGATTAGATCATTCTACATGTCACATTTCATTGAACTCTTTAACTTGTAGCCTATGAACATATACTGGGATTTAGGCCATGGTCTCAGTTTCTTTTTGGGCACTTGAATATCAACTCGTGGCTGTTTCTGTTTTGTTTTATGAGCTTGATGATGTATGTAAACATTGTCTTGAACCCTGCAAAACAGGTTTTGCATATGGACAGGAATGACTACTATGGAGGAGAGTCTACTTCTCTTAACCTCAAACAGGTGATTTCCTATATATATACATCATGGATAGGATATAGCACTACATATATATATATATATATACAGTTATATAGCAGCTGCTCTTGATTTTTGTGTTTTGGTTTCTTTATAGCTATGGAAGCGCTTTAAGGGTGAAGAAGAGGCTCCAGAGAGCTTGGGTGCAAGCAAGGAATACAATGTAGATATGATACCCAAGGTATTGCTATCTTTCTCCTATAGCTTAATTCTTCAATCTCATATTTGACTAGCAAGAGAATGAAGAGTTCTTGCCGGCTGAATTTGCTTTCAGTTCATGATGGCCAATGGTGTCTTTGTCCGTGTTCTCATCCATACTGATGTCACCAAGTATCTGAACTTCAAAGCTGTGGATGGAAGCTTTGTATACAACAAGGGCAAGGCAAGTTCCACTCCGTCCGAGATTGTTTTCTTGTTGTATATATGCATGAACTCAAGCCCAGCTTTGATTTTCCTGAATCTTCATATGGAAATTTTATGTGATTCCAGATTTACAAGGTTCCTTCCAATGATGTTGAAGCTTTGAAATCCCCATTGATGGGGCTATTTGAGAAGAGACGTGCGAGGAAGTTCTTCATTTACGTGCAAGACTATGAAGATAATGACCCAAAATCTCATGAGGGGTTGGATTTGAACAAGATTACTGCAAGAGATCTTATCTCGTACAAACCCATCTTCCGCGTTTAGCTGTTAAAACTTTTATAATTGCACACAACATAAGTTTTGTTTAGGTTTCTTTGGTCTGCACTGTGTACCTAGCCTTCACATCTGCAAAGTTGTCCTTGTGTAGGAAATATGGGCTAGAGGATGACACAGTTGATTTCATCGGTCATGCCTTGGCGCTTTACTTTGATGACAGTTATCTGGATCAGCCAGCTATGGATTTTGTAAAGAGAATGAAGGTAATTAACTATATATTATCCACTTTAAAAGTTATGCATATTGTCGTTTCTTAGGAAACATCGATCTCTCGCGTGAATATGATTAAAGATTGATCCGCTCTTTCTATTTTACCACGGCATCAACCAACTTTAAAAATTGGTGTTCGGTTTTAAAGCTGTATGCAGAATCTTTGGCTCGCTTTCAAGGAGGATCTCCTTATATATACCCATTGTATGGACTAGGAGAACTGCCTCAGGTACTGCTTTGTCGTCGTTCTCTCTTTCTTTATTTCTTCCATAACTTTGATTGCCTTTGGAATCTCCCTAAGTAGTGTCTTCCTCGTTGACAGGCATTTGCACGTTTAAGCGCAGTATATGGTGGAACTTACATGCTCAACAAACCAGACTGCAAGGTAATATATTTTGGTCTCTGGCTTTGCTTACCTTATAACTCGACTTCTCATGATAAATTATTGTGCCTCGGCTGACAGGTAGTGTTTGATGATGATGGAAAAGCCATTGGTGTGGCCTCGGAGGGTGAAACTGCTAAATGCAAAAAAGTTGTTTGTGATCCTTCTTATTTGCCTGATAAGGTACATTCTAAAAGCTTTATGTTGCATGCTTAGAGTTTTGCAACTCAGAAAACAATGAAAAAGAACTTTGTTTTGCTCAATTCGATTAGGTTAGGAGTTAGGACAGTACGTGTTAGGCAGCTAATAACCAACACACTATTTTTGTTGGATCTCTGTGCATGTACCCGAATGGATACATGTGATCGACCCCACCTAGTGAGATTTGGTCATGATGATGATGAACTTTGTTTAGCCATATACCTTTGCGGTTGGTCATTCATCGTTTAATAATCACATTAAGTTGAAGAAAACCTGAACTAGCTTCTTCTTATTACTTGCTACAGGTAAAAAAGGTTGGAAGAGTTGCTCGAGCTATATGTATAATGAGTCACCCTATCCCGGATACCCACGACTCTCACTCGGTCCAAGTCATTCTGCCACAAAAGCAGCTTGGTCGCAAATCAGACATGTGAGTATAATGGAACTTTTTCTCAATGCAAAGCGTAAGTTGCTCCACTGGTGACCTATTAGTCACACGGGAGGCATGAAAACACCCTCTTTGCAAAAATGCAAGGATAAATAAAATCACGTACATATGAGCACATCCTCCCCTATTAATTCCCCGTACTAGCCGGAGAATGCCCTTACTTTTCCTATCCTAGCTAGCTACCTACCGAGTCTGCAGTTTTAGTATGTGTCTGATCCCTGATATCAGCTGGTTAATTTGTGCTAAATTAACTTGGTGGTTGCTGCAGGTACTTGTTCTGCTGCTCCTACACTCATAATGTTGCTCCAAAGGGAAAATATATAGCTTTCGTAACAACTGAAGCAGAGACTGACCAGCCCGAGGTCGAGCTCAAACCTGGAACCGACCTTCTTGGACCTGTGGATGAGATATTTTTCGATATCTATGACAGATATGAACCTACTAATGATCATGGAATAGACAGCTGCTTTATATCCGCGGTAAGCTACCAAATTCTATACCATATTATAACTCACATTATTAGTGCAGAGCTAATAATGAGCGAAAACGGTGTCGTTCAGAGGAGTAAAAACCCATGATTGAGTGAATCACAATTCACGCACATATGTGATTGTTTCATCATATATTATATATAATATATACTGATCAAAATTGATCATCCCATTCCCTGGCAGAGCTATGATCCATCGACTCACTTTGAGTCCACTGTGACAGATGTAATTGAAATGTATAGCAAGATTACTGGAAAGGTAAAAACCTTATAATTCTATTTGCATTAATTACTTGTTAGCCAATGTGGCAACTGACCAGAGCTGAGCTGCGTATGTCATGTGCTTTAGGAACTCGACCTCTCTGTGGATCTCAGTGCTGCTAGTGCTGCTGCCGAAGAATGAGCTCCTTGCTTCTACATGGGAAGAGCTTCTTCTTTAGGCGCTTTGCTGCTAGCGTCTCTTCCTTTTTCATCTACTTATGAAATTCATAGAGCTTTTCCTTCATTTTAATGAAACTTATTAACAATGTTCCTCCCTCCTGATTGAGGCTTACTTCAAACTTCATCCATTTTTTCTCAGTGATGATTGATTTATCTTGAGGTCGTGGTGATGATGATGATGATGCATGATGATTGATTGATTTATCTTATCGGTTGATCCGCTGTATTCTGCAACAATGTGAAAAGAGAATTGCAGATTGGCTACTTGTTGATATGAAGGAGATCGAGCTTGAACCTTCAAGCTTTTAATTAAGAGTTATATCTATTTTGTGTTTGATTTTTGTCCTAGGTGGACATGTGGAAGACGAAGAAAGAGGGGGAGGGGAAGGAGGAAATTTTGAAATTAATATTGCTTTTTTTTTAAAAAAAAAAATTAAAACTCGTACTGTTTAAAATAATTCTAAAATTGTGTTCGAATGCTTTTTTACAAAAGGCGCGGCGTCTTTAGAAATGACACCATTAGCGTAAAAATTTATATTAAAAACGTCTTTAATTTAATTTTAATTAAAAAAAAAATCAAAGACGTCTTTATAAAAGATATCTTCAATGTAAACTTTTATACTAAAGACGTCTTTACAAAAGACGTCTTCCATTTACACATCTGACTGATTGCGAAATCGAAGAAACGTGGCACACAAGTAGTGGACTTCCTCTTTTCTATTTTTTTTGTTTTCATTTTAAAAACAGTTGATTTGACCGGTCATTTTTTTTATAAAAGAAAATATTTTCTATAATTTGTTCTACTAAAAAATTAAATCCTTGTGTATCTTGAAAAAATAAAATCGAGCTACGCAACGATTTCAAAATGCAAATATTATTTTTATAATGAAAACAAATCTACACTTCAGTCAGCAAATATTATTTTCATAATGAAAACAAAAAAAGAAAAAAAAAACCAAAAAAACAACACTGCTACCTCAGCCACATCACATCACCAATCACCTGAATTGTTTTTCCGGAAAACAAAAAAAAAAATGCCGGTCTACCAATCAGCCGAAAGGTAATGCTGCGTAGTATTACTCGCGGAGCAATGCGACACAACGACTTTATTTTTTTAAGGTGTAGATTTATTTTAAATCGATCTGTAGATTAAAGTGTAGACCCATTTTAAATTTATCCATAAATTAAGATATAGATCTATTTTAAATCAATTTATAGATCGAGATATAAATTCATTTTAAATCGATTTATAAACCGAGATGCAGACGGACTTTATTTTTTAAAAGTGCAGATCGGGAGGTAACTCAACTTTATAGAAAATATTTTCTTTTATAAAAAAATGACCGGCCAAATCAACTGTTTTTATAATGAAAAAAAGAAAGAAAGAAAAGTGAAGTCCACCACTTGTATGCCACGTTCCTTTGGTTTTCCAATCAGCTAGATGTTTCTAGCTAAGTAGAATTTTCCTTATTGGGGAAGGGGAAGCCGTGTTCAATCGGTTGTTAGATAAATAGATGGCGTCTATACAAAGGATGCCGTTGATTTTCAAAAAAAAAAAAAAAAAAAAAAAATCAAAAGTGTCTTTAGAAAAGACGTCTTCAATGTAAATTTTTACATTGAAGAAGTATTTTCTAAAGATGCCTGTTATCACCCTGTTGTCGCCGGAAAATTTCACCGGACCGGAGATAGAGTGGAAATGAAGGTCGGGCTCTCGGGGGGCAAGTCTCACCCCTCGAGCTCACGGTACGAAGCAGGAAAAAATGAAAATCAAACGATGTGTAGAAGAGAAGTGCATTGAATTTAGATAAAATTAAAGGTTGCTGGAATTGAAGAACTTAAAATTAAAGTGCAAGGCAATTTAAAGGTGCAAGGAATGTAAAGAAACTGAAGACAGATAAAATGTAGAGTTCATTGATTTGGTCGATCGTCTCCCTGATACTATAATCAAGCTCTTATTTATACTACTCGAAGAAGCAGTTACACCACCAAGCCATCACTAGATAACCGCTCCAACTTCTTGTGAGCAAAGGACGTGCCTTCAACTGTTCCTTTCCTCCATGGAGGTGGTCAAATGTTGCTCCATGCTCAGACACGTGTCCCACCACCATGCTAACTGCAGCTTAGAATGTTACGTGCTATACCACACACACATAGAAGACACACACAATTATCCCAACGTGCTGAACTAATGCGCTGAGCGCTCCACCTGCTGCTACTCAACATCCTGCCTAGTCCCATACTCAATGAAAAGCCCACAAAGGGCTACCACCATGGGCCATCATCATGGCCCATTATATCATGGGCATGCCATTATATCATGGACATGTTTCCAGTTGCAAAAATTGCAATTGCAATTACTAACGCACTAATAGTAGCGCTGTAGCACGTGAACGCTTAATCGACCAGCACGTGTGTACCCAGTACACATGTATCTCTAGGACGGGCAACGCCCTTCGTCCACTTCATCTTCGTCTCGCAACGACATTCGCTCCACGGGAAACGTCCAAAAACACAACGTGTGAAGGCTTAATATTTTTTTTTACCCGTTAACAGATATCGGATAATTTTGACCGTCAACAGTACCCCCCAGTGCGGTGCGTTAATGATCGAAAAATCATTGATGCACCGTACTCAATTTAGGGCAAAGGCGTAAAGCCTTCGCATACCTGTCACACAGTCAAACCGGCACGCTCGCATGTTTGTTTATTTTATAGGCTGTGTGCCACGGAAACGTCCCAGCCATCTTTACCCTATGTTTTCGACCAACATTCATAACTGAGCATTGACATGCCTATAAACAAGGAATGGGTGAGTATCTCACCATCCTTTTTTTTACTGCCCATGTCAACAAAGTGGCCAGGAGATACCAACGCCCTAAATACGACATACTGAAAAAAAAACAGGCACCATCGAAGCACTGGTTTCAAGCTGAGCAATGCCTTCGCTGCCCGCGCCAAACCGACACGTAAAGGCAATAGCAACAAGTCAATAGGGCAGTCCGTCGAACAAGTTCCGTGCACCAACTTTAGAGAGATCCCACACCTATTCATCATTGAGGCCATTTTTTTTTTATATTGGACGTAAAACGCCCTGCACATAGTTTGGCCGAGCAGCTTACACATATCTTAGTAACCAGCCTGTACAGCCTTACAATCACCATCCTCCTCTCGCTTAGCCTGGCAACTCTTGCTAGGGGGGCACAAAGCCATCATCAGTCATCACAAGCCATTTTTAGTTTGAACGCTAAACGCTAAACATACCCCTCAGCCCGCGAACATCCTAGATAATATCTAGAACGCTGAACGTCCTAGATAATATCTAAAACGCTAAACGTCCTAGATATACCTCCTATGTTCTTTGGGGCTTCCTTGGACGTCCACACGGCCAAACCAACAAAGGCAGACATTTCCTTTCCTTTTTTTTTGTTTTTGTTTTGTAGGCCATCAGTTTATCATGGGTGAGACGAGGGTGAGACGATAGGCCACTGTTAACACTGAATCATTTGTTCCCCTTTGCATTATTGCATGGCCTAGTGGCCTAGTACAGGCACCAAGTTTTCTTCATTTTCCCTTAGAGCGTGCACATCGCTCAAACAACAAGCCAGCTAACTTTTTTTTTTTTTTTTTATAACAGCCAAAGTCAAATTGGCCTTTTGTGGCCAGTTGTTCATATTTTCATGGCCAATCGTACAGTTTTGTTTCTTCGGCGTCGATTGGACGTAGAATGTCTAAATTTTGTTAAACAATTAGGACGCGCAACGCCCTAAAGGTTGTCAAACATCAAACAAGCACAATCCAAAACCAATTAGCCTAAAACTTGTAAAGCCAAAACTAGTAAAACTAACTTTTGACGTGCAGCACCCTACAGGTTGTCAAACAACACACAAAAGACCTGATTCGAGCAGGTTATGGACGATCGATGCACTCTGACGGCTACAGCGTTGGTGGCGTCCAATACTTCTTGTGTAAACCCGGGTGAGTGGCAGTCTGATGACGCCGAAAACAGGCGGATCTGGTGGTGACACTGGTCCCGACCCCCTTCTTCTCTAGTAGCCGATGGATCCTCAATCGCAGGCCGTTACTTTTGTCTGACGGCTTCCTGATTTTGTGGTTTAGATTTTATGTTTTGGTGGTGGAAGAAAATAATTTGGCCGAAGATTAGTGTATGAGAATGGTCAACAGACTATTAATAACTGGGCATTTGCAATGATTTTGCAACTTTTGTTTTGTTTTTTGTCTGTTTGGTAAAAATTTGCCAATTTGGTTTTTTATTATTTGAGATCTGCACGTATCGCCCATCATCTTCTATTTTTTTTTTTTTGTTTCCGGCCAAAACGAGGCCCTTTTGCCAGCCTAGTTCTTTAATATTGAAGGCCGCATGTAGGTGGCCAATAATATATAGGCTATGTGGAAGGTAGCCATAAGGCCAAGGCATATCCTGGCCATGCACAACGTACCCACTAAGTACAGAGGATCGGGAGGGCGAGACGGTGGCCATTCAAAGGAGTGTATACGCCGTGGTCGAAGTACGTGATCTCCCATCAAGACCGTTGAACGGCCTACCCCCCAATAAAAAATAAAAGAGCACGCTCCACTCACGCAGGTACTAACCTCACGCGATCTAGTTGGGCGCGCATCATGCCGTCACACAAAACATAGCACCCAAGTGATCAACGAGAAGCATGGGAGATAGAAACAAGATCATAAAGCATGCCACACGACTCCACACAACATGCCTCATATCACTAAAATAATAAGGATCACCGAACACGCTCCACTCACGCACACCAAACAGTACATAACCGGTACGTCCGTAAAGGTACCGCATGCACACACAAGAATACATGTCAATGGTACATTCGTAAAGGTACCGTACACACGCACACAACACATGCCATAAGTTCACGATCAGGGGATCCCCGCCTTACCATGCACACCAGACTCGGATGGCGTCCGAGAGTGCGTAAACACATGGTAAGACCCGTCCTGGTACAACCGTGATCGGCGGAGTAC
>JAOWBR010168870.1:0-11554 GCA_028571145.1 Dionaea muscipula
CATGATTTCACCCGGCTTCAATGACTCGTGAGTCCCCTCACGAGTTATCGCCAGTAACCCGGTTTGGGGGGTTACAAATCCTGTCGTCCCCAGTACTCGTGGCCCTCATTTACTATGTAATAACATCCTGTGGAGCCATAACTTCCATACAATCAAGAGTTTCTCAGGAAAAATCCATGCCGCCACGGAGCTGATTGGTCTCACCAAGCCGTGGCGCTGATCTGTCCTAACTTGTTATCTGAAGATGCTACATTACCAACCCGAATGCCAAACATGTTCATTTGAGCTATTCAAGCATTCCATGTGATCAAATCATTTATCGGATCTCTCAAATTCCTTGGAGGAAGAACCATCGCCCCAGGACCAATGGCGCTGATGCTGAACTTCACAGCTGTGGAGATGCATGACCTTAAATCCTCATCCAAGATTATTCCATGACGCTGTGCATGATCCAAGGTCTTCTCTGATGATTAGAAGATGAACCAGGGTGTCCGATCTGGAGTTGGAGGCGTCCTTCTCAAGATAGATGACCTTGACGCCATAACGACACTCAGTCCCTGTGAGATCATGATGAGACCTACTTCCTGCCTGACGCCATAGGGGTCGACGCCACAGATGCTGTCGCCCCGCCTCTCTGACCTGGCCAAGCAATTACATTTCAGTTTCTAGATTTTCCTCCTACTTTCACACCTACTCTCAGGGGATTTTCTTGTTGGAACAGAAGCTGGGATCTATCATGGATAAGGATGAACCTGGACACATTTACTCCTCCTCGAAAGTCTATAAATAGCATCCAAGCTGCATCCATTCAAAGTATCGATCTCTCGCACGAGTACTCAAGTCTATGCACTTGCTAAAACACCTTATGAAGAGAAAAGTGAACTGAGTGTCAAATATTATTTTAGTAGGAGTCGATCCATACTCGTTAAAACCACTGTGACAGAGTAGGATCAGAGTATATAAGTGATCCTTTGATCACCTTTGATCTTTTCGATAAAGAACTTTTGTGTTCATCTTTTAATACAATCGCATTTACTTTTCTCGCACTTTACTGTCTTCTTTTATTTTTCCAATTCTCAAACCTGTTGCAATGTATCCCTTCAGAGCCTTGGTACTAGTTCTGATCACCTCCAAGGTTAATTCCGCGGAAGTCGTTCAGCGATCTTAAGGATTGGTCCTGCCTCACTGCTGTCTATAGTACTTGGGTGGTTGTTGAGTGGCACTTGTCGTGGGGGATTGCACTTGAGAATTTGCATTTAAGTAATTGCAATTTACATTTTTAGTCTTTAATCTTTCATCGCCATCTTTATTTTGCTCACTTCACTGTTTCCAAGAGTCACGGAATTGATAAGTATTGTTACGGATAATTCTCTGAGGATCGATATTTTTATTAATATCAACGAGGTAGTACACTTGCTGTATTCACACCCATTATGTCAGGTTGACAGAGAACAAAAGGGCTAGTGGTTAAGCTGAGGCAAAGGCCAACGTGCTAGAGTACGGTCAATCTTCTGGTTCGAGTTTCAAAAATCAGAAGAAGAAAGTGGAGACTGAGGGGTCAAAGCTGTAGCTTAACAAGTCTATTGCAAAGAAACCTGCAAGGAGAGGTTCCAAGGCAAATGTTTTGACTGTGGAAAAGATGGGCGCCGACAAACTAAGTGTCGTCTGCCTAAGAGACAAGTACAAGCGCATGTTATAGAAGGTCTCACCAAGGATGTGTCGGACTTGGATCTGTGTACTGTAGTGTCAGAAGTGAACATGGTGGGTTCAAACCCAAGAGAATGGTATGAGGACACAAGAGCCACTCGTTATGTCTACTCGGATAAAAAGATGTTCACTACCTTTGCACCGGTGGCAAACGGTGATAAGGTGTTCGTGGGGAACTCTGCCACATCTTCCATTGAAGGTGAAGGAAAGGTGATCCTGAAGATGAGTTCGGAAAGAGAGCTTACTTCGAACAACGTACTCCATGTACCTGAGATTCGAAAGAACCTAGTATTCGGGTCACTGTTGGTCAAGCATGGTCTTTGAAGTGGAAAAGATAGTTGTGAGTAAGAATAGAATATATTTAGGTAGGGGTTACATGTGTAATTAGCTTTTTAAGCTGAATGTAAGGACCATAATGCCCAAAGGCATTATTATTGAGAATAAAGCTAGTACTTCAGTTTATGTGATTGAGTCTTCTTATGTTTGGCATAGTAGACTGGGACTTGTTAATTATGATTATATGTGTAGAATAATTAATATGAATCGTATACCAACCTTCACTGTTGATAAACAAAGGTATATATGATCCCTGTGTTAATGCAAAAATGGCAAAACAACCATTCGAAACAGTTGAAAGAGACATCAAACCTCTGGATTTAATTCACAATGACATGTGTGACTTAAAATTTGTACAAACCAGAGGTAGGTAATAAATATTTTATTACCTTTATGGATGACAATACTGATAACACCTGGGAAATCCCGAGGGCGGCCTGCGCCCAGTACCTTTCAAGGGTAATCACCAAAGTTCTGGTCCAATTATGATGAAGCCGGCTACGGCCGACGGAGAGGGCCCGGTCGGCTCGGGGGAGGATTGATTGGTGATCCGGAGGTAAGGCCGATCCGCTCCAGAGAAAACCTGAGAGGAAGGAGCAAATAAGCCAGACCTCGGGGAGACCGCTCCGATGCCTAAGTGAGCATACGTGCGGAAAATGACCGACAGCTCCTACGTGAGAGGAGAACCTGGAATAGAAGGAAAAAGAGAGCAGAAAAGAGAGAATAGTTGAGGTTTGGACAAGGAGGATCAGAATGGGCAAGTGGGTAAGTATCGTCGAATAGAGGCTCGGCCGAGGGAAGGCAAGGCCAAGCGGAGCGAGCCTCGGCTTGAGCGAGGCCGAGTCAGGAAATGGCCGAACAAGGGCCGGCCGAGCAGGTGGTTGGGCAAGAGATGTCGGGCAGGTGAGGCCGGGCAGGTGGTCGGGCAGGTGGAGCCGGGCAGGCTGAGGCCAGGCAGGTCGGCCGGGCAGGGTGGTCCCGGTAGGTCTGCTCGGCCCAGGTGGAGAGAAGAGAAGAAGATCTGATATGAGAGAGAGGAAGAGGGGTATTTATAGAGGGGAAGGTTGTATATTTACGGTTTTGCCATTGGATCTTCGTAAGGCCCGTTTGAGCTCGTTTGAGCTCCAGTTAACGAACGGTCAGTGCCTACGCGCTCGTGGCGAGATGGGGAATCCTCCAAAATGGGTTCGGTCAGGTTTGATTGGGTTTGACCATGGGCTCGGGTTTAGTCGGGTCAGGTCGGACGACCTAATCTTAGACCCTTTGTTCATGTGTCCCTAGGGAATATTTCTTCTATATCAAGTACCAAGTACTATTATGTCTATTTAGTTAAGAGCAAAGATGAAGCAGTAGACAAATTCATTATTTATAAGAATGAAGTAGAGAATCAACTTAGAACGAAGATTGAGGTGTTAAGAAGTGATGGTGGTGGTGAATATGAAGCGTCTTTTAGTGCATTTTATGCTGAACATGGAATCATCTACCAAACCACTGTACCTTATACCCCTCAGAAAAATGGTATAGCTGAGAGGAAAAATCGTACCTTAAAAGAAATGATGATGCTATGTTGATTAGCTCTGGATTACCACAGAATATGTGGGGAGAAACAATTCTCTCAGCTAACTATATTGTAAATAAGATACCACACAAAAAGCTGAATAAAACCCCTTATGAATTATGGCATGAACAATAACTATCCTATAAATACTTGCGAATGTGGGGGTGTCTTGCGAAAGTGGCGGTACAACTCCTAAGTGTGTTAGGATTGGACCAAAAACCATTGACTCTTTATTCATCGGGTATGTTCACAATAATAGTGCATATCGGTTCCTTGTGCATGACTCTGCAAATCCAGACATACATAAGAACACAATAATGGAATCAAGGAATGCTATATTCTTTGAAGACATATTTCCTAATAGACCCCAAGGGGAGTCTAGTTTGTACATACGAACAGATGAAACTGTGAATGAAGAGTGTTTTGATCAAGATCAATATGAAGATCATGATCAGGAAGAGGAAATTATGGCTGAGCCTCGAAGAAGAAAAAGGGCTAGAATTGAAAAATCCTTTGGTTTAGATTTATAAATATATGTTTTGGATAGCGAGCCACAGAGCTATAGAGAAGCTGTGAGCTCACCGGAGGGTACTGTTTGGGAAGAGGCAATTAAAAGTGAAGTGGATTTGATCCTACAGAATCATACTTGGGAACTTGTTGATTTACCTCCGAGTTGTTAGTCTGTAGGCTACGAATAGATCTTCAAGAGGAAGATGAAAGCCGATGAATCAATTGATAAATACAAGGCGAGGCTTGTAATTAAAGGGTATAGGCCAAAAGAAAGCTTGAACTATTTTGATACATACTGTCCTGTAACCAGGATAACGTCAGTGATTATCGCAATTATTGCGTTGCGAAATCTTGAAATACATCAAATGGATGTAAAAACGGCATTCCTAACTGAAGAATTAGAAGAAAAAATCTACATGGAACAACCCGAAGGATTTATTATTCCTAGGCAGGAAAATAAAGTCTGCAAACTTGTGAAGTCTTTGTATGGATTAAAACAAGCGCCAAAACAAAGGCATGAAAAATTTGACAAGGCCATGTTGTCAATTGGATTTAAAATCAATAGGTGTGATAAATGTGTCTATGTCAAGGATACAGGAAATGACTATGTCATTGTATGCCTTTATGTTGATGACATGCTCATGATTGGTAGTAATAATCAAATCATTAAATCGTCTAAGGATATGTTGAACTCCAAGTTTGACATGAAAGACATGGGCCCAACAGACATGATACTCAGAATAAAGATCTTCAGAGTAGCTGAAGGATTTGTTTTGTCTCAAGCATACTATGTGGACAAAATACATGAAAGATTCAACAAGTCTGGTATAAGAGTGACCAAAATACTTGTGGATGTAAGCCTCCATTTAGCCAAGAATAAAGATGTGGGCATATCCCAAATAGAATATTCACGAAGAATTGGAAGCTTAATGTACCTTCTGAGTTGTATAAGGCCAAATATAGCCGACTCAGTAAGTAGACTAAGTCGCTACATGAGCAATCCAGGGGAGAACCACTAGAAGGCTATAGTACGGTTATTGTACTATCTTAGACATACACGTGACTATGGATTGCACTACAGTAGATATCCAGCCGTCATTGAAGGTCATAGTAGTGCAAACTGGATATCAGATATTAAAGATGCGAAATCCACGAGTGGATATGTCTTTACTCTAAGTGGTGTAGCCATCTCGTGGAAGTCCTAAACCTGCATTGCACGTTCTATCATGGAATCATAATTTATTGCTTTAGATAAAGCAACATAAGAAGTTGAGTGACTTCAAGATTTCATGGAAGAGATTCCAAGGTGATCCAAGCCTGTGTCGGCGGTATGCGTCCATTATGACAGTCAATTAGCAATTAGAAGGGCACAAAATATGATGTATAATGGTAAGTCAAGACACATACGTCGTCGACATAATTCCATTAGAAAACTATGCTAAAATGGAATTATCACTATATGCGGTCAGAGGACAATATTGCGGATCCGCTAACCAAAGGGTTACATAGAGAGTTAGGTTATAAAGCATCTAAGGGAATGAGGTCAAAACCTTTGAAACCAGTTGTCATGACAGAAAACCCCACCTAATTGATTGGAGATCCTAAGATCTAGGTTCAACTGGACAACTCAATTGCGTGTAGCATTGAGAAATCACTGAGGAGTAAGACTTCAGCTCATTCCTCTAGTTCGTAAGAACAGTGATATAAGAATAAGCTTTGCTTTAATTGGTGAATTAAGCTTAGCTTTAAATGACTTTGGGGCATACACAAGCCATGTGGGGTAAAGAAATTACCCTAATTATAAGAGTCACCTATATGAGTGCAAAGTGGGGACGCTTCAATCAAGATATGATAGGCAAATCTTGGAAGCACTTCATGAGATCAGACAGTGTTCAGGGCCTAAGGGACACAATAATGAGAACAGAACTTAAAAGGGGAAGTTCCCATGTGAAGTTTATTATCTCGGTTTACATAAATGATAGGACAATTCGAGACATCGAGTTTACTGGACAGCCAGTACATCCGATAGACTCTCACTAGAGAAGGTTTAAGGGAAATCTACCTATCTCGATGCAATTAAGAAGCTTTCGCCATGATATCTCTCGCAGATAGCCCTTGTACTCTATATCTTGGTCACGACTAATTCCATTCATGTAGGGGATTGTTGGAAATGATTTAACAAAACCATAATTTTAGTATTGAAATATATGACAATACCGTGGGAAAACTGGATCAAAGAAACCATTTTCGAGTGAATAGAAATTGATCGTACGATCCATATGCGTGCGCGCTATCCGTGAGTTGGATTGTCATGGCCAATTATTAATTAATCTATAGCCCAAAGGTTTGGGTGAGCCCAACTTTGGTTATATCTATTTTATTTAGTTTAGTCATTGTTAAGGCCCACCTGACTATTAATTGATAAAATAAATAACTTATGGAAAAGATATATCAATTACGGAACAGATAAAATATATCAAAATCCCTCACCTGATTGTGGAAATTATGATCAGATATTCTGCAGATTTATTTTGGTTTTAAATATATCAAAACCAACACGTCTTTGATTTTAAAATATTAAAACAAACGCGTTTTGAATTCACCCAGATTCTAGAAGATTTTAGAAAAGATTTTCACCTAAGTAAATCTTCCATTATAAACAGAGCTCGTTAGTCTTTCTTTGATGAATCAATCTTTTGGCCTCTTGCATCTCCTCTAGTCCGAGAGGAAATTCCAAAAAGAGAAAGATCACTTTTCGGGTTCTTGTTCACCGAAGAAGGAGAAGGTACCAGATTCGAAGACATATTCATCCTTCATTGCGGTTGATGCTATTGTATCCCGGGAGACAAACGTCGAACCTAATCCAGTAGGCAGCGAATTAGTTTTAAGGAGATTGTACCAAGCATAAGCCTTAGTGGTATTCGGTAGGTATGATATTATACCCCATACTTTTATAGTCATTTTTATATTGATTTAAGTTCATTTTTAGTCGTTATTTCATTTTGGAGGTTTTCGGTTTTTCGGTGAATAGTACTTTCGTGAATAGTGTTCTCGTGTTTCATAAAGCATTTCGACTAATTTTTGCATTTTATATCGTACAGATGATATTTTGATACAGGCATGACTGGTATGATGAGACTTAAGATTTGAGTACCATATTGACATATGGCGACTCCACAGTGTTATTCACGGGAAAAAACACGCCAGGAGATTAGCAGTAATTCCCGAATCACAAGATAAAGCTTATAAAACAAGATATGAAAGACTATATCACTATCTGGTTAACCACTTTTCGTGGAGCATAATTCATTAGAACTCCGCAGTTAAGCGTGCTTGGACTGGAGTAGTCCTCAGGATGGGTGACCTCTTGGGAAGTACTATCCAAGTATGGGTAGGGGTAGCCAATCATCATATCAGGTTGTGGTAAGCACGGCTGCATGCTCCCCCGAGCACACGCCAGCCTGTCGCGCTCCGAGAGCGTCAATGTTTCGCCCTGAAACGGGTGATAACATTTGGCGCCGTCTGTGGGAAATGAAACAAGAAGCTACGAAACAAGATCACAAGAAGTCAAGTTCCGACAGCCTGATAACCTACAGATGTCTGTACCCTAGGCACCGGGCGAAGGACTTGGTACGAGAAGATGCAACGGCCTGATAGCCTATAGAAGTTTATAACATGAGGTAGGGCCGCAAAAACATGAAACCCCATGCCTTAACTCTTGGCAGAGTACGCCAAGGGGCTATGGGGACAAATGTTATACACGGGAAAAAACACGCCACGAGATTGGTTGTAATTCCCGAATCGAAAGATAAAGCTTATAAAACAAGATATGAAAAACTATATCACCATCTGGTTAACCACTTTTTGTAGAGTAGAGTTCATTAGAACTCCGTAGTTAAGCGTGCTTGGACTGGAGTAGTCCTCAGGATGGGTGACCTCTTGGGAAGTACTATCCAAGTACGGGTCAGGTTGTGGTAAGCACGGCTGCACGCTCCCCCGAGCACACGCCAGCCCGCCGCGCTCTGAGCGATTCTATGTTTCGCCCAGAAACGGGTGATAACACACGGATTCTGATGGATTAGTCGGTTTGTGAGATGACGGTTTTCACGATTTTGAATTTGGATTCATTGTGACCGTGTTTTAATTTTGTAATTTTTTATGGAAAGTTTAAGGCCTTGCGGATTAGTGTCCACGCATGATGAGGTCTTGTAGGTTGATAATTAAGTTAGAAGGTAAGTTGAAATTGTTGACTTTCTTCATGCATTATTGAGGGTGCCTTGTTCACATGGTTTTGATAATGGATGGGCTGAGATTATGGCTGATTTCCAGCCCCTCTTGGCTGCCTTCCTCACTTGAGATCCAAGGGAGAGGAGAAAGAAAGGATAGAGGAAGAAGAAGAGAAGGAGAAAGAGGAGATGAAGATTCATTGAGTTTTCACCACCTTCAATTGAGGATAGGCCTAGTTCTAGCTTGTTCATGCTTGGGATTCTTCCTTGATAGATTTTAAAACCCTTGGAGTTCATCCACATCGTGATTTAGAGGTAAGTTTCATGTTTTGTTTGGTTTTCTCTATGAATGTGAGCTTGAGTGGATTTTTGAGACGGTGAAGTTGAGGTTTTCATGCGTTTGATGGAGGTGGATGTTTTGGCATGCTTCAATTCATGTTTTGTGATTTGTTTGAAGGATAGGAGTGGAGTTTTGATGAATGTTTCAGGTGTTTCATGGTTTTATTTTTGTTTTCTAGGTTTCAAGTATTTGATTGATTTTTCAATAGGAAATCATGTGATTTAGGGTGTGTTGATGTTGTCTTGTGGTATATTATGCTTGGTTGCATGTTTTGTGTGTTGTTTAAAGCCTTGGATTGAGTTTTGGTTGTTTTTATTAAGGTTTCGTGCGTTTGGATCTTTCTGTAGATTTTCTACGGATGATTGACGGACGTCCGCGAGGACGTCCGGCCCACAGTCTTTGAGTTTATCACAGTTCATCTGCAGCACAGGTGGACGTCCGCGTGGACGTCCACGGCTGACTGTTTTTATCCCTTTGGGATTCTTTGAGCTTTCCGACGTTTGAAATTATTTCAGGGAGAATCGAGAACGACCCTAGACCCGTGCTAGAGGGTTTTTGAGGCATAGATTTAGATGGTTGAGGTTGTTTAGGGTGTTGATTGTTTATGTTACCGATGATCAGATTTTAAGACATTTGTCCATAATTATGTTCCAAGGACTGGTTGTGACCCCGTTGACTGTAGGGATCTCGGTTAGGCATTGTTTTGACATGGTTTCTCTTAGTTTGATGTTCACTCCGCTCAGGTGAGATGTTATATGAGATGGTTGGTATGTGGGTTTTGAATACTTCATGATTTCACCTGTTTTACCCACAGCTGGTTTGCACCGTAGTATAATATAGTTCGAGCAACTTCTCGATATTATACGTATGATTTAGACCCTCGGGTCAGGATGGCTTCCTTCCTTTGTATGGACTTCTCATGCCTCTTTTAGGGACTTGTATTAGTGGATTTTTATTCATTTTTATGAGTTAAAGCTTTAATGAAATGTGTTGATCGAGATTTGTATATCTTTGAATTACGCGAGGCTCGTTACCTTTATTCACGAGTTTTCGATCAGTGAGATTTGTATTTGTTGGATTTATGCTTTAAACTGCGGGCTTCTATAGCCTTTGAGATAGACATGATTTAGCCTACGAGTTTCTACAGCCTGTGAGGTAGTATTTTAACCTACGGGTTTCTATTGCCTATGAGGTAGTCTTTTTAAAATTGAGATATGGGTTAGGATTTCATGTCCTTGGAGTTCTTCCCAGTGTGGAAACCAAGGCCACCTACGGGTGTCACAATGTCCTTAGGTCAATCTGTTTGCAGCGAGGAGATTAGGACTGTTACCTCTTGATAGTGCATGTGCGCGGTGGTCCCATACCGGGATGTACATCAAGTTGGCTTTACTGGGATATCTTAGGAGTGTGATTTTTACATATGACCAAATTATTATACCCATTGTACTCTTGGTAGTAGATTTTAAGAGATGTTCTATTGATTTGAAATGCTGAGACATTTCTAATAGATTTAAGCGTCTATGGTGACTCTAATGTTTTATATATCACCTCAGATGGTTTATGGATTGTTTATGACACGTGTGCTTTATATGATTTCAATCGTGGATTTCATGTGACTCGTGAGATCCTTGCGATGGGTTTTACTCGAGACTTTAGGGGTACTTCTAGCAGGACATGTGTTTTAATGATATTGGTATTCATCGGTATTGCACACCTTTTTATGATGATTTTTCGCACAGTTAAGCTGCATGATTGATGCTTTCTGGTTTCAGGTTTCCATTTCTCTTCTTCGATTATGTCATTTACTTTTTCGTCTCTATTTCATCTCACCAGCTAGTGATGGCCGACAGATTTTAACCCTACTTATTTTGGCAGGAGACATCTTCCGGTGTCAGTACGGATGTTGTGGACAAACGATGATGCCTCTAGTATTTTCATTCTTGCTTCTAGTTTTGCTTCCGCATTTATTGTTCTAGACATTTCATTGTTTCTTTCGAGGACAGACCTGATCCTTTATTGTATTCTTAGAATGTTGTTGTTGTTGTTCCATGAGTTGTTTGATTCCTTTCGAAGAATAGTTTTATTTATCTTAGCCATTTTCATGACATGGAGATACTTATCCATATAGTGGATCGATTTTATCTTTTCGGTTGTGGTTCCTTTGGCTTCGATGACCCGTGGATTACTCCACGTGTTATCACCAGTATCACCTGGTTTCGGGTGTTACACAACTTCTCATTAAAGTATGCAATGGGTTTCCCTTCCAGCGACAAAACAACACCAATACCAATCCTTGAGGCATCACATTCTATTTCAAAAGTTATAAGAAAATCAGGTAAAGATAAAATAAGAGCGTTAGTTAACTTTGATAAGTCGTGAAAAATGACTTATTTATGCTCGTTTTATTAGTCCTCTAGTATTTTATTTATTTGATTAATTTAGTTTTATTTATGTTTTAATTTAGGATCTAATAAATATTGTTGTGCTTAAAACATATTAAAAGACTTGTTTTTATGGTTATAATGTTTCATGAATTTTTGCAGGTCTTTTCGGAGCTCAATGGTGCATGACGTATGGCCCAGATGCTTAAAATATTTGAGTTGGTGGATTGATGAGATGGCAGCCTCATGTTGCCCAACATGCAGCTGCAGCGTGCATTCCAACAACCAGCATCAGCTAGCAGCAGCCGCAGCAATGTGCAGCATAAATGGCAGCCCAGCAGCGGCTTAAATCAGCCAAATAAGGAGCCCACTCACCCATGCAGTGTTGCAGCCCAACAGCCAGCAGCTTGAAGCCCACCATCATTGTAGCAGCGAGCAGTAGCAATTGAAAGAACAATCAGCATTCACGCAGCAGCAGTGCAGCCGCCATCATCAT
>JAOWBR010168881.1:0-11553 GCA_028571145.1 Dionaea muscipula
CTTGTGGTGAAAGGTTTTTCACAGAAGAAAGGTGTTGATTTTGATGAGATCTTTTCTCCTGTTGTCAAGATGTCCTCTATAAGGATAGTCTTGGGTCTCGTAGCCAGTCTGAATCTTGAAGTAGAGCAGATGGATGTGAAGACGACTTTCCTCAATGGTGAGCTTGAGGAGGAAATCTGCATGGATCAGCCTGAGGGTTTGTAGAGTAGGGGAAGGAACACCTGGTGTGCAAGCTAAGAAAAAGCTTGTATGGGCTTAAGCAAGCGCCACGTTGATGGTACAAGAAGTTTGAGGCGACGATGCAGGAGAAAGGCTATGCCAAGACAACTTCAGACCACTGTGTATTTGTGAAGAGGTTTTCTTCAGATGATTTCATCATTCTTCTCTTATATGTTGATGATATGCTCATTGTGGACAAGAACCCCGAGAGGATTTAGGAATTGAAGGCAGGGCTCGACACAACCTTTGAGATGAAGGATATAGGAACCGCCAAGAAGATCCTTGGGTTAGAGATCATCAGGTGGAATGAGAGGTTGTACTTGTCCCAGCAAATATACATTGAGAAGATTTTGAAAAGGTATGGCTTAGATGGGGCTAAAGCAGTGTTGACGCCCTTGGCTCCACACTTTAAGCTTTGCCATGATCAATCTCCTTAGACTGTGGATGAATCTATGGCGATGGAGACAGTTCCCTATGCTTCAACAGTAGGGAGTTTGATGTATGCAATGATTGCCATGAGACCGAATATAGCTTATGCAGTTGGAGTAGTGAGCAGATTCATGTCCAATCCGGGCAAGGAGGATTGGGAGGCAGTGAAGTGGATTCTTCGGTACTTGAGAGGTACTTCTGATCTCACCTTATGCTATGGCGACGGGTCTCCGATGCTGACAACCTTTACTGATGCGGATATGGCAGGGGATCTTGACTTAAGGAAATCTACTTCAGGGTAGTTGATGACTTTTGCAGGGGGAGCTGTATTATGGCAGTCAAAGTTGCAGAAATGTGTGGCTTTGTCAACCATAGAGGCTGACACTGCTTTAGCCCCATCTAAGCCAAACCTCTTTAAAATTTTCTCAATATACCTTTGCTGGGACAAGTACAACTTCCCATTCCAGTTGATGATCTCTAACCGAAGGATCTTCTTGGCTGCTCCCAAGTCCTTCATCTCAAAAACTGTGGCGAGCCCTGCCTTCAATTCCTAAATCCTCTCAAGGTTCTTGATTATAATGAGCATATCATCAACATACAAGAGAAGAATAATGAAATCATCCGAAGAAAACCTCTTCACAAACACACAGTGATCTGAAGTTGTCTTGGCGTAGCTTTGCTCCTGCATCGTCGCCTCAAACTTTTTACACCATTGTCGTGGCGCTTGCTTAAGCCCATACAAGTTCTTCTTCAGTTTGCACACCATGTGTTCCTTCCCCTTCTCTACAAAACCTTCAGGCTGATCCATGTAGATTTCCTCCTTAAGCTCACCATTGAGGAATGTCATCTTCATATCCATCTGCTCCACTTCAAGATTAAGACTGGCTGTAAGACCCAAGACTATCCTTATTGAGAACATCTTGACAACTGGGGAAAAAATCTCATCAAAATCCACACCTTTCTTTTGTGAAAAACCCTTCACCATAAGCCTCGCCTTGTACCTGGACTTCCCATCAAGCTCTGTCATCTTGATTCTATATACCCACTTGTTCTTGAGCGGCTTACGCCCCTTGGGAAACTCTACCAACTCATAAGTGTTATTGTCCTTCAAAGACTTCATCTCTTCCTCCATGGCGTCAAGCCACTTATCCTTCTTAGCATCTTCCAGTGCTTCATGATAAGTTTTAAACTCCCCATTATCAGTCAACAAGCTGATCTCAGAATATGGGAATCGGACAGGTCTTCTCTTGATCCTCCCTGACCTCCTTGAAGCTTGAGCCTGTTGTGTCGTCACCTCACCCTATTGCTCTATGGCATGACCTGAACTGTCAGCCTGTGGTGCCACCTCAACAACTTCTTGTGGCGTCATCCCAGCATCACCATGGGCCTCTTTGGACTTTTCTTCTAGTACCAGCTTTGGCTCCCCCATACTGTGCTCATCAAAGATTACATTCCGGCTTCTGATCAGCTTCTTAGCTTCAGGATCATAAAGCTTGTAGCCAAAATCATCACGCAAGCCATAACCAAGAAAAATACATTTCTTAAACTTTACATCAAGTTTAGAACTCTCGTCCTTGGGTACATGAACATACACAGTACAACCAAAACTATATAAACTATCATAAGAGATAGGCTTTCCAGATCAGACACTTTCAGGAACATCTGTAAGAGGAATACATGGAAAAATATTTAAAACATGAACTGCTGTCGCCAAAGCCTCGCCCCAGAAAGTCTTCGACAGTCCAGCCTGTAAGAGCAAGCATCTCACCCTCTTCATCAGAGTTCTGTTCATCCTCTCAGCAATCCCATTTAGCTGTGGCGTCTTGGAGGGTGTCTTCTGATGGCGAATTCCCTGATGGCGACAGTAGGTGTCAAAATCTCCAATGAACTCACCACCATTGTCAGACCGCACCGCCTTCAGCTTCTTTCCACTATACCTCTCAACCAAGGCATGGAATTTCTGGAAAACTCCAGCAACCTGGTCCTTTGTCTTCAAGAAATACACCCAAGTCTTCCTTGAGTGATTATCAATGAATGTCACGAAGTAACTGGCGCCACCCAATGACTTCACAGGCATTGGACCACACACATCAGTGTGAACAAGATCCAAAATCTGAGCCTGTCGCCGTGGCGCTGAGGAGCTCTTGAAAGCCACCCTGTTCTGCTTCCCTTGACGACAATGCTCACATCTCTTCAAGCTGACTGAATTCAGTCCTGACAACAACCCCTGCTTGGCAAGTACCGTCATGCCCTTCTCACTCATGTGAGCAAGACGATTGTGTCGCAAGCTAGTGGCTTCTTCATCTTCCAGGGCGTTAACATTCCTTGTCACCACCGGCTTGGTCTGCAAAACATACAAGGCTAACTCCTTCGTACCCCTCTCCATGATCATGGACCCCTTGCTGAGCTTCCAACCACCATCTCTGAAGGTGTTCACATATCCTTCATCATCCAACCTCCCCACCGACAACAGATTAAGCCTCATCTCCGGGATGTGCTTTACATTGGTTAGAACCAACTTTCCACCCTACTCATTCTCAAGACATACACTCCCAATGCTTATGGTTGCCGCCACGCCAGCATTACCCATTCTCACAACACCATAATCACCTGGTGTATAGGACGAGAATAGCTCTCGCCTTGGAGTAGCATGAATGGTGGCGCCACTATCCACCACCCACTTCATCTCCAATCTAGCAAGGCATACTGAGTCCTTCTCTAACAAGGGAATAAACTCACCACCTTGATCAGTACTAGAACCAGACGAGCTCTCCGAGGATTTACCTCCAGCCTTCTTGGCTCCTGATGTCTCCGCCATGGTCTGGCCATCGCCACCGCCACCACTCTATTTCTGAGCGTGCCACTTAAAGCAATCTCGCTTGTAATGACCATTCTTGTGGCAGAAGAAACACTCTATTGTCGCCTTAGAGCTCCTCCCATCCCGACTCTTACTCTTCGATGAATCTCTCCTTGCCTTATCTCTGTCTGAGCTCCTCCCCCTATAATTCATTGCCATCAATTCTGATCTTCCGGATCAAGATCCAGTAGCCTGTATTCGGAGCTCCTCATTCAGAACAACGGACTTGGCAATATCCATGGTGACAACATCATTTGGAGCCGAATTTGTGACCGTCATCCAGAACAACGGACTTGATTCGTTTGTCTTCCGTTTCTTTTAAGGTTGGTTCAGAGGGTCAGGGATCGACCCAAGACCCGTCTTAGAGGATCATTGAGGCATAGATTGAGGTGATTGTGATTGTTTTGGATGTAGCTTGTTTGTGATGCCGATGATCGGATTTTGACACTTTTGCGCATAAATGATTGTTAGGAATTGTTGGTGAGCTCATGGAGCATCTTGTGCTTGGTTAGGGACTTCTTGGTGCGATTTATCATGTTTTTCTCAGGTGAGATGTTGTACGGATCGTTGGTACTTGAAGGTTAAGTATTTTACAAGTTTTGCATACTTTTATTTACGGTAGATGTATGTCGTAATAGCATGATTTTACAAGCATGATTGTTGATTCTTTAGCTTTTGTGCATATTGTCTTTTTGTTGATGTCAAAAGGGGGAAAATTAGATGCATTTTTTTATTGAATGTGTAGCATATGGATACGCCTGCTCGTCCCAGATATCTGGTGGAGTATATCCAAAAGTCTTGATTTGCTAGAATATTAACTTACTTAGTTAGTTTTTATCCTTGCTGCTTGGTTGTGATTCTGATTTTTTTATTTTCATTGATGGATGGATATGACTGAGATGATTATGGAAGTATTTGTCTAGTAACTATTATTTTATTGCTTTGATCATAATTCTGAGATTCTTTGGACATCACTTCGTGTGAACCATATTTAAATTTAAATCATGTCACTGTTAAATTTTTACCATGCATATGTATTTAAATACATCTAGTATTTGTCATCATCAAAAAGGGGGAATTTGTTGACCCTGATGTTTGATGTTTTCATGATAACAACCACTTGATATGATTTGATGCTTGGTTTGCTTAGTTATGATCAAGTGACAGGATTTAAGGTGTTAGAGCATTGACCATGGATGACTTCTATGGATGATCAAGTTGTTGTCCAGTTGCCGTGACTTTCCAGAGATAAAGAGAGATTGATTCAAGCATTGCAATCACTAGTTAAAGATGCTGGAAGCATGAGAAGTTAAGAAGATTCATATGTAAACTGAAGTCAACCCCTCATTGATAAGTGGAAGAAGAATCTCAAGAAAGTCATAAAGTTTGATGAAGACATGTGTGTCAAGTGTCACTGCTTGGGATCCAATGTAAGGGATGCCTTACACTCTCTCTTGATGATTTGATCAGTCTAATAGAGGATCCATATTCACACACACACACACATAAAAATCGTTTTTAAAAAACTGTTTTGAAAGCATGCTGGAACAAGCCCGAGGAGTCGACCCCTCCTCTGTGCCTGGCAGTTTCGATCTTCACTGAAAATTTACAAATCTGTCTTAACATTTTTAAATCTCATCCAATCTATTTTCTAATGATTTAAGATATATTTTCGATGATATTTCGTGACAAAATATCATTGGATATAGAGATTTACAGAAGATTTGAAGAGGAGATTTTATTTTTGGAAAGTTTGGTTTTTAATAAGATATCTTTTAAATCTATCCAAATCTTTTGATGCAATCTTTTCTGGATATTCTATGAACGATTTTCTCTTGTATTTCACATGGGAATTTCATCTATAAGAATATTGCATTGAAAAACTTGCTGAGCACGCACTTTATATGAATTCAAGTGATCATCTTCTAAAGCAAAAACAGAAAAAGTGCAAGCAAGTATTCTGGATTTTGTAAACCGATTTCACAACCATCTTCTACGATTTCTCACAACCGATCCTACTGGAAGACAGGTTAAGTATCAAGGTTTGGTGTTTGCATTCCGTAGTTATGCTACATTAATTATTTGCCTAGTCTAAAGAGGCATTCACTTGGCTTTCATCTTTTTACTTTTGTTTTTGGGATTCCTTGAGTGAGGAATTCGAGTTAGCCTAGGTGGAGAGTTTCGCCACTTTAGGTTGGGTGGAGGAGAGTTTTGCCTTCATCGAGTTGGGTGTAGGAGAGTCATTGCCTACATCAAGTCTTCACAAAGGAAAGTCATTTCTTTTGTTGAAAGGGTATAGGAGAGTCATTGCCTATATCTTGTTTAGGGTGATAAAGAGTCATTGATATCACTTCATTGTACTGATTCATGTTTAAATCAATAAGAAAAATCACTTTCCAGAATGACTCGTTCATGTTTTGATTGTTTGGTTGAAAATTAAGTTGCTTAATTCATATTCCGCATACAGTCAGGAGTCGACTCCTCCTTAAGAAAACAGCAACTTGTTTTAAACTGCAGTAATTTTATAAACATAAATTCACCCCCCCCCCCCCCTCTTAGTGTTCTCTTGGATTTTAACAATCGCCCTCACCAGCTACATCTACCTCCCCAGCTACATCGCCCTCACCAACTATATCTCCCTCACCAGCTACAACCTCCTCTACGTCCCCTATAGCCTCCTCACCAGCTACAACCTCCTCTATAGCCTTCTCTATGCCCTCTACAGCCTCCTCACCAGCTACAGCCTCCTTTACGCCCTCACCAGTGTCGTGGCATGCCCTCTTTCGTCGTCGGTGAGATGCGATCTGTGCAGCTCTACCCTCCCAGCCCCTAAGACGCGATGGACCCTCACTACTCATCGTAACCTGTAAATCATCAAAGCATAACATAGAGTTAAGATTGGAAGGTGTATGCTTTTTTTGATAAGTATGTAGAGGTAGAAATATTAGAAGGTGATAACAAGGTGTAAACAAAACCTAAACATCACTAATTCCAACCAAAACAGAATTGTCTACTTCATCTTTTGAGAAATTCAAAATCGATATGCCAGTATTAATGAAAGTAAAACAGAACAAAGAAGAATCAAATGACAAGCTTTTTCCAATAGACATCCATTGTGTGTAAACATTCAGCATACAATACCAATTGTCTATTTCATCTTTTGAGAAAACACACACAAAACCAAACAAATCGATATTCATCCTTCTCTTGCAGACCAAAAGAGCAATTAAAATCCAAGTGACAAAACCAAAAGATACAGATGGATTCTTGGGAAAACAAGCTTTTGAGAATAATGGCCAAAACCAAAAGATGCAGACCTCTGCATGTCATATTATAATCGACAAGCTTTTGAACAAACAATGTATAACCCAATTAACAAAACTAAAAGAGCAATTAAAATCCAAACAACGGAATATAATAACTTCGTATTACATCAACATGCACGGCAGCAATGCAGCTATTTTTAGATAATATTAATAAACACATGAATTTGAGGAAATCGTTCACCGATGGTCGCTGGTGGTAGTGGTGGTCAAACGATCGTGGTCTCGGTCGTCAGTGGTGGTGGTCTCAGTGGTGGAATCGCCCAAAATCAGTGGTGGTGGTGGTCGTCGTCGTCGTCGGTGGTGGAATCACCCAAAATCAGTGATGGTGGTGGTCGTCGTCGGTTAGGGGTGTTAAAAAAATCGGTGGTGGTGGTCGTCGTCGATGAACCGAACCGAAACAGACCGAACCGTGCTTTTTGGATTGGTTCTATGGTTTAATGGTCTGATTCTGGTTCTAAAAATTAAGAACTGATGTATTCGGTTCGGTTACTTTTTTTTTTTCCAAACCGTGGTTCGAACCGAACCGGACCGGATATATATATAATTATTTATTTATTTATACATACATTATTTGTTTTCCCCAACTCAAACCTTGAGATTATTTTAAGATTTTTTGCTCAAGTATATGTTGTTGATATTTTTTTGCCTTGACTTTTTAAAGTTTTGGGTTATTTTAAGATTTGAAGTATTAATAAAATTATGTGTTATTTTAATAAACAACTTTGTTTGCAATTTTATATTTTGTGGAAATATTTGGAATGTTAACAGGATAGAATCGGAACCGAATCGGACTAGAACCAATATGATGAATTGGTTATGGTTTGGTTCTATACATGTAATGGTTCGGTTACGGTTCTCATTTTTCTGGAGCTGTTAAATATGGATTGGTTACTTAATTCTTATGGAATCGGACCAATCCAGACCGTTGACGCCCCTATCGTCGATGGTGGTGGTCTCGGTGATGGTTGTGGTGGTCGTCGTCGGTGGTGGTGTCGTTGTCAGTGGTGTTGTTCACCCAAGGAAGAAATTGAACGGGGAAGAGGAAGAAGCTCTCGATTTTTAGTTTCAAAATAAACTATTATCACCAATTTTCGGACGAGGTGACATGGACGCGTCCCGAGAACCCTTGAGGTGTCACGATGCGATCTGGAGCACGTATCCGTCCTGGCCGTAGCAGGTAACACGTCGCTATCCAGGTACAACAGGTAGAACTTCCCTGGGATACTGTTTCGCGATGCGGAGCGCCTTCTTCGCTGGGGTACCACCTGCATACAAAATAAACTCCACGTTAGAGGGGCCTGAGGTAGGTACCTCGGGAATACCCCTCCGATGCTCAAGTCAGATATATGCTTGAGAAGGAGAGTTTTCTCGAACAGGAGTGCGTACCTGAATGAGGGAGCCTAGGGCTCTATTTATAGAGTCCGGAGGAGGGGCTTGTGAAATGACCACTTTGCCCTTGATGTTTCTTAAGGAACATTCCGGAACTTTCCCGAAACGCCCTTGGGCTCGGTATGCTTTTATGGATTTGGGTCGGGTTTTCACTCGGTCCATCTTTATGCGATAACTTTTTCCTCGGGCGATCTAGAGGGCGAAGTTTTCACTGGTCGCGCCCTCTTGCGAGATGTATACCTCTTGGGGGGCGTACCTCTTGAGAGGTCTAAAGGAGATGCGTATTCTCACAGGTTGCATACTTTTGCGAGACGCGTACTCTTGCGAGTCGCGTACGGGTACTCTCAGCTAAGCAGGTATAACCTTCGGGGTAGACGGCGGATCCACGTACGATCCCTTGAGAGTTGCCCGACTGCGAGGACTGGACATAGAGGCCAAACCGGTCACTTAGACCGGTCTTGAGCGCGGGAGGAGGCTAGATCGGTCATCAAGACCGATCTTGAAGCTTAAGGAGGTTGGCCGGTCTTATAGACCGACCTTGGTGGTTGTTGAAGACCTTGGTCGGTCTCCTTGACCGGCCTAGGTGATGCTCGTGGCCTTGGTCGGTCTCATTAACCGGTCTAGGCAAGGTTGGAGGTCCGACCGGCCTTGCATGGCCGTGTATGGCCATGCTTGGCCTTAGGAGGCTGAACCGGTCCTGATGACCAGTCCTGGAGGTGTTGGTCGGTCTTTTTTGACTGACCGTAGGGATCAAGGAGTTTGGTCGGTCATGCAAACCGGCCACGGGGAGAAAAGAGGGGTCGGCCGGTCCATGTGACCGGCCATGCATGGAGTGATCGCGGCGGCCGGTTCTCGACCTTGAAAGTCGCATGCGTCCAGTTCAAGCATGGAGAAGATGCTTGCATGCGTCCGGTTTACGCACGTACGCATGCACGTATGCATGGATGTATGTACGTATGCATGCGTATGCTTGCATGGCGAAGATACGTGGAGGTTAAGTGCACATGCACGTATGCATGGAGGAAGTACGAAGAGGAATTATATATATGCATGCACGTATGCATGGATGTACGTACGTATGCATGCGCATATGCATGCATGCATGGGTGTATGACCGTGTGCGTCGGGGACGTTCACACGCATGGGTCGTACGTAACCATGCGAATGTAAAAGTTGGTAAGCGGGTACCATGCACACGTAAAGTCGCTCCGTGCATGGCCATGCGTACGTGAGGTTGAGCCACGTCATTCGTCCACATGGAGGTAGTCAGGTCCAAACTTGTCCACGTGTCCCAGTACCGGATACGCCACGTGGCATATTTTTTCCGGTATAATATAAACGAACAATGATATACCACAGTTCTTTTTTTTTTTGCTCACGAGGGCAAAACGGTAGTATACTACCGTTTTTAGTCACATAAAACGATAATATACTAACAAAAGATTAAAAATGAACAATAAAAAAAATAAGGACCGCGTACACCCCTACGAGGGGTGTTTCTAAAGTAATCCTAATTACTTTGCGCACACCCCACGCTGGGGTGTGCGCGCCTTCGAATTTTTTTTTTTTGCCAATTTTACCCCTTACGGCAGTATACTGCCGTTTCTAGAAAGTATAAACGGAAGTATACTGCCATTTTTCGTCTTTGAGGGCAAAAAAAATGGCATGGTGGTACACTGCCGTGTCATTCATTTTTCACAAAAAAAAACAGAGCCCGCGTGAGGAGCACACCAAGCGCCACTGTTCCGACGCTCGATTTCAGGCCAGAAGACCGACGAGTGGAGCTCGATTCGAGTTAGGTAAGTTTCAATCTATTTATTTCATACCTTGATTCGTGATTTTGATTCAATTTTGGTTACGATTTGGGTTAGGGTTTCGATTTGGTTAAGATTCGGCTGTGGTGGTTTTGTTATTGGCTGGCGGTTGTTTTGGCGGCCTAAGGTGGTTGTCAAGGTGTGTGAGGGTTATAATAGGTGGTAGTGGTGGTGTTTGGTGGCGGGCCAGGCGGTCGATGGTGGTGTGAGGCGTGTGTGAGATTTTTGTGGTGGTTTGAGTGGTGGTTGGAGGTTGTGGTTGTTTTTGAGGGCTGCCGGAGTGGTGTCATGGCTGCCGGAGCCAATTTTCGGCCGTCTCCAGCAATGTATGAGGTTTTTGTGGTGGTTTGGTAGTATTTGAGTGGTGGTTGGAGATTGTTGTTGTGGTTGAGGGCTGCCGGAGTGGTGTCGTGGCTGCCGGAGCCGATTTCTAGCCGTCTTCAATGATGTGTGGCTGCCCGGGGTCGTTTGACAGTCTCCGGGTGTACCGTTTAACAGTAGGATGTTCATGTTTTTGACGGTTTTGATTGGTCTTAGGTGGATTTGAGTGGTTTTGATTGGTTTTAGACGGTTTTGATTGGTTTTGATTGGTGTTGGGCGGTTTTGATTTTTTTTATTGATTTTGGATGGTTTTGATTGGTTTTAATTTGTTTTGATTGGTTTTGGACGGCTTTGATTGGTTTTGATTTGTTTTGGACGATTTTGATTGGTTTTGGACGATTTTGATTGGTTTGTGGTGGTTTTGATTGGTTTTGTGGTGGCTTTGGGTGGTTTGTTAGGTTTAAGTCGTGATTTTCTGGATATGTTAGCTTTGGATGATATTTGTTATCACCTTCCATTCTTAGATAAATATTATTGAAACTTGCTACGGACTGTGAATTCATATTGAAACTCAATTATAAATCATGTTTTGCAGGTTACGATGAGCAGTGAGGATATTTCACGCCGTAGTCGTCTTGACAGTAGAGCTATTACTGTTTCCGACCGAGCTCGGAAGGCAGCACGCCGTGAGATTCTTGCTGGATCGAGCAGTGGTGTAGCTGGCGAGAGTAGTGCTGCAGCTGCGCCGCGTAGTGGTGGTTTAGCCGTACCTGCCCCACTTGTAGAGGAAGATTGTGCACATATTGGGGTTGCCCAGCATGTAGAGGAGGTTCTTACAGATGTTGGGTTTTCCCAGCATGTAGAGGAGGTATCTGCGTCTTATCTGCATGTCCTCCGCGATCTCACCTCGCTCGACGTATATGCGTGGGGTGCTGCCTGTCTAGCTTTCCTTTATAGGGAGTTAGGCAAGGCCAGCAGAGTCGGCACGAGACAGATAGCGGGGTATCTCTGTTATGGTTTTCTCAGCATATGTTGAAGATTCAAGGCGATGGCGCTGAACATGGTGGTGACAGGCTTCAGTAACGCCAGTGAGCACCATGACGTCAGGTTGATGGATCTTTTAATCCAGGATGATTTGAAGACGCCTTGGATATCCATGATGTTTGTTATGTTTCATTTGGTATGTATGCCAATTTTC
>JAOWBR010168892.1:0-11552 GCA_028571145.1 Dionaea muscipula
CCAACTTTCTTTTGTCACCTCCTATTTCTCCTACCTTCCAACAAAATGAATTCCACCACCTTAACGGACGCCTCCAACGACCTCCGTCACAGGTGACCCACCTAATATAGATGTTTCTCCCTCATTTCATCATCCACCAGTGTCACTCCGATCTGTCTGCGAATCTCCTCATTCCTGAGTCACTCTCTGAGTAATACCACATCCACTTCAACATAAGCATCTCGACTACCGCTACTCTGCTCATGCCTTTTCTTGATCGGTCAGCACTCCGTTCCGTAGAGCAAGGCCAACACCCCTACCTACTCAGTTATGGTGTGATAATTAGTCGGCCATTCATATTGCATCAAACTAAATATTCCATGAACGGACAAACATATTGAGATTGATTGTCATTTTATGCGAGAAAAGTTCCTAGCAAGAGGCATTGTATTAAGCCATGTAAAAGTTATTGATCAACTTGGAGATATCCTTACTAAACCTCTAGCAAAGAATTGAAATGAGTTCATTTGTAACAAGATGTCCATGATTATTAATTATGCACCAGCTTGAGAAGGGGTGTTGAGAGTTAATTTTATTTAGCTTGTTTTGGGCTTTAGTATATTGAATACTATAAATACAAGACTAACCTCTAGGGAATGAGGTTAAGCCTTTCCATCATTTCCCTTGTTCTCTAACACAAACAACAAAGGAAAATAGAATGCCAAACCATAGCTTTACATTGCAGTAAACTTCAAGCTAGTAAAAGCAGCAAAAAGTACTACACAAAGTTTGTTTACAACTTCATATTATTAGGGATGTAAGAGCACTAGAATTTGAAGAACATCTCAAGATAGACTCACATAAGCCAAAGAAAATAAGAGCCGTGTCAATATGAGGCATGACATGAGACAAGCTCCAGTTAGATACAAATAACTGATATAGCATCAAAATAACAAGAATAAAGCAGTAAAACCAGGAAGCTGAACTTGTAGCTTTTTCAGATTTAATAAAAGATGAAAATGACCTGAGTGTTCAATTTTATAAGCAAATTATCGACGGCCGAGTTTGTGTAGGAAGTAAGCAAGACAGATGCACCTCTCATCAACAACGCTTTGACCGCATACACCATGGTGGATGTTTTCCCCGTCCCAGGCATACCGAGGATAAGAGCGTAATCTTTGGCTGTTAAGATCTGAAATCAGTTGGTCAACGTTACAATATAGAATTTTGTGACAATCATGAAATAGAAAAGAGGAAGCAAAAACACACAGATTCAAATTGATGCCCCTTGAAAAGAGGAAGCAAAAACACACAGAAGGGAAAGATTACTGGAGAGATAAATATGCCATAGAATTTCATAACATTTCTCACAACCCTAACTCCGATTAGAAAAGATAATGGTCATGATTATGATCTCTCAATAGGCTACACAATATATTGTAAAGCAGGTAAAATTGAGTGAAAATAGGTGGAAAAATCTTTCTGTTGGGAGGGGGGATTCCCCATGGATCCCACTCTAGGAAATTCCCCTGAATGGCTAAGGGGTCTGGGTTGCAAACCTTCTACCCATATAAGCCAAAGTAGCAGAAAGCCAGAATTCGAGCCAAATATAACAATTATCTATCTCAGAATGATTCTCTATAAAGGCAAACACAACAAAAACATATCCAAATAATAGAATCTATACAATACAACAGCAAAAATGGAAATATCAATCAAGAGAATGGCGTGCAACAAAAATGAAAATTTGCCTTGACAATTGCTCTGCGCTGGTCATCATTTAGGTTCCTCTCAGACCAAATGTATGATATGGCTGGATCTTGGCTCAGTATACATCCACTGTCAAACCTTGGAGCCTACAAAAACCACATATTTACTTCTTCATGCATATAGGTGACGTTTAGGAATATATTTGCTAACTATGCTAGTGACAAGTAATATTCACCTCAAGATCGACGATCATCTTTCTCAAATGATCACTCTGTGCACTTTGTAGAAATAGTTGTACAAGGTTGAACCTTTGTTACAAATGAGACCGCATATTCTATGTTAAACAATGACAAAGCAGCCTCATATACAAGATCTTTAACAAAATGCTAAAATGCATTAATACATTTACCTCATGATACCGAAGGAGGTAGCAACTTCATCCTTGACTATCCGCCAAACTACCTGGTAAAGATCAGTTGGCAAGGAGAATCCAGTATTTGGAGGTAGTCTAAGGCGCTTTGGAAAAGATACCTACAAGTTCAAAGAAGTGGATAGTAAGACAGTTGTTATAGTTTTATCAGATGCGATGTTTCAGGATTGGTTGATTTCCAACTCAATTATGAAACCAGAGTTTATAGTGTAAGTAATAAGAAATGATGAAAAGTAGCTTATTCAAGAAGAATGACAGGAACAACACAAACATTAGCCTTACAGACACATGAAAGCGACTAATATCTGTAATAAACCCCTTGATAACTGGAAGATGACTTGATTCTGTCCATAATATCTGCATACAAAGTGTTAAACAAGTCTGTCACATGATCATTTAACACTTCATGAGATTTTCAGCAAAGGAAAAAAGCCAAACCATTGAATACATAAAATTATGTTGGTTTGTACCACAAATTCAAGTTGAGCGGCAGATACGTGGAAGATATATTCCGAAATATTTATGAAATATTTTGTATATCTTTTGTTGATTTGATTTTAAGCCTTATAAAAAGGCAAGTTCGTAAGCGGCTTTTGGGGGACTTTGAAGCTTCTGTTGGCCACCGTTTGAGAAGCCGTCAAGTTGACACCGGAGATACCATTGGGCGTAGGATCATCCGTTTGAAAGTATGGAGATTTGTTCAAAGCGGATCTTGGCTTTGGTTCTGTTCTCCTTTTTTGTTAGGGTTTCTTGTCTCTCTAGTTTTGGTTAGAAAATTGTTAAAGGTTTCACCTTTGGCTTTTTTAGGCGTCTGTGGTTCCTTCTTTACTAAACCCTCTTGTAAACGCTATACTGTTATTGGATTGATCGGTTCCGCCGTTAGATATATTTGTCTGCTTCTCTTTTGGATTGATTGCTTCCGCTATTTTGTGCTTCCGCTGCGTGGGTGGTACAGCGTTCGCGTTGTGCCCCTACCTCTAACCCTATCAAGTGGTATCAGAACGTGGTTTCATATCTGTATTTGTCTTTTTGGGTTCAGGCATTTTAGGATTTAGGGTTTTGAGATCAAGATTTGATTTTGGGATTTTTGATTAGTTTACCCTGATTTTATTTGGAGGTTCTCTGGGTGTCTTTTGTTTGTCCCTTTTGTGCATCCTTTGGCATCTATTTGGTTTTGGCTTGTATACAAGACTCCTTAATATTTTGTTGATAAGTTTGATGGGACTGCTGACTTTGACCTGTGGCGGATGCAAATGACCGCTATCCTGATTAACGAAGGAGTTGATAGTGCTTTGGATTTGACCATCGTGGTTGTTGATAGGACTACTGCTGATTAGAAGAAGACGGACAGGCAGGCTTGGGCATCTATTTGTCTTGCCTTGTCCAATGATGTTCTTCGTAGAGTGCAGGATGAGTCCAAGGCAGCAAGTTTGTAGAAGAAATTGGAGATGTATATGGATAAGTCAGTTTATAATAAGATGCATTTGATGATGCGGGTGTTTAGGATAGAGATGAGGGTTGGTGAGACGCTGCAGTCGTATATGGATAGATTTAATCATGCAATTAGAAATTTGACGAATGCTGATTTCTCTTTTGATGACGAGGTGAAGATTGCACTCTTATTGACTTGTTCGACTTCGGAGCACTCTCTGGCAAGAGATCAGATCATTCATGGCATGAAGGATACCGAGTACCAAGCTGTTATGCAGCAACTTATATCTAGGGATATTGTGAAGCGGACCATTAAGGAGAATTTTACACCAGACTGGTGGTTGTGAGGGCTTGTTAGCTCGAGGTCAACAGGGAGAGTATGACCACAGCAGCCGTAGGAGTGGCACTGACAATGGATTTAGGCGCTCTAGTTCTAGGTCCCGAGATATGAGCAAGGTATGTTGTCATCATTGTAAGGAGTTGGGGCATATGAAATTTGAATGTCCTAGATTGGATGAGAAGAAGAGTGGTGATGACAAGAATGGAAAGACTGTTGTGACTAATGAGAAAGAGAAGTAAGGTTTGTTAGGTAAGTCAGCTTATGATCATGATGATCCATGTGGTTTTGTTACTGCCCAGGGTTCTGCTGCTGTTGATTTTTAGAGTTGTTGGATTCTTGACTCGCCATGTTCCTTCCATATGACTCCTCAGCGGGAGTGGTTCATTTCCTATAGATTTGTGCCACATGGAGTGCCATTCATATGGGTAATGGCTCAGTTTGTAGGATTACTGGGATGGGTTTAGTTTGGATTAGAATGTTTGATGGGTCAGTGTTTGTTCTATATAGGGTTCGTCATGTACATGATTTGAAGAAGAATCTCCTTTCTTTGGCTTCCTTTGATGATTTAGGCTTCAGTCAGTCTTGTTCTGGTGGGTCTTTCCGGTTATCACGTGGTTGTCATATTGTTATGAGGGGTTGCAAGATCCATGCTTTGTACCTGTTGGATGGTAGTATGATGATTGACTCCAATGTAACATTAGCCTCATCTGGTGGTTCTACTTCAGGTGGAGTTTGGAGAGCTGTAACACGTTTGAAGAACAGAGTGCCTTTTGAGGTGGAGTCAGGTCCAGTCATTTCCACCGGGATAGGACAGTCGACATTGCCTGCAGTTGTTCAGTTGGCTCTAGTACAGCTAGAGTTGCTCGGACTGGAGAGCGGGTCACTTTTGACGGTGCGTCTAAGAGACCGAGACGCAATTTGGTTGGTGACCGTTGTTTTAGCGTACTTTGTGGTGGAACTTCTGTTTTGGTGAGGTCTCGTTTGGCATGATTTGTCCCCGTTGGGAAGTTGGAGCAGCTTTTGAACTTTTAGTATTTTTTGTGTCCTTTTGTGCTGTGTTGTTTTGGTTTGTTTTGCTTTGTTCTGGTTTGGCCCGACTTGTGGGCGTTTATGAGCCATTTGTTTTTGGGTTCGTTTGTTTTGATTTGGTGGTTAGTGTCTCTTTGTGGCTTTTGTGGTGGTTGTTTTGTTTTGGCTGTGGGTTTGTTTTGTGTGGGAGAATTTATGCCGAGGTGGAGATTTGTTGGTTTGTGCCATAAATTCAAGTTGAGCGGCAGATACGCAAAAGATATATCCGGAAATATTTATATTTTATATATCTTTTGTTGATTTGATTTGAAGCCTTATAAAATGGCAAGTTGGTACGTGGCTTTTGGGGGACTTTGAAGCTTCTGTTGGACACCGTTTAAGAAGCCGTCGGGTTGACACCGAAGACACCGATGGGCGTAGGATCATCCGTTTGGGAGCGTGGAGATTTGTTTGGAGTGGATCTTGGCTTCAGTTCTGTTCTCCTTTTCGGTTAGGGTTTCTTGTCTCTCTAGTTTTTGTTAGAGAATTGTTAAAGGTTCCATCTTTGGCCTTTTTAGGCAGTCTGGTTCTTTCTTTACTAAACCCTCTTGTAAACACTCTATAGTTATTGGATTGATCGGTTTCGCCGTTAGATCTGTTTGCCTGCTTCTCTTTTGGTTTGATTGATTCCGCTATTTTGTGCTTTCGCTGTGTGAGTGGTACAACGTTCGCATTGTGCTCCCGCCTCTGACTCTAACAAATTAAATTCTTGATTTCTTCATTCTTGTTATTCCACAGTTTCACTGATGCTTGGCTTAGGTTTTGGTGGCACACGAATGCATATAACCTTTTTTTTCTTTTTTGAGATGGCTTGTTTCCAGATATTTTTCGACAATATCATTATGTTTTAGTAGAAATGCTCAAGCAATTTGTGCCCTCATGCTGAAACATACACATGTAATTCCTTCTAGAAACACAAGCCAACCTGGAACCAAGTAGCCTTTCTTCGACTCCCCAACTTTTCTTTTCCTTTCTCCATCTTCCCTTTTCTCCTATCCTTTTCATCCTCTTCATCCAGTCATTTGTATACACAATTCCACGTGCGGGGGTAGGAAAGGGTGTGCACATACATACACAATCTTACCTTATATTTTTGCAAAAAGCTTGTTTCCATGCCTCGAACCTGTGACCAAGGCCACTAATGGAGCAACTTACCGCTGCGCCAATGCTCGACCTCTCTTCATAGAATGTGTGTAACTAGGAAAAAGACAGAAAGACTACCTAAACATCAAAGCCCTCCGGTAGCTTTCATTTCACTCCTTCCTCTCTATTTTCTTGACCAGGGGATGGAAACAGTGTTCTAGTTTAATCTAAGTTATAGATTCACATAGTTAAATATTCCTTGGCAAGACTGATATATGTGATGCAAAATTGACTTTCAACTAGGTTTGAGTTTCAGAAAGGTCAAGTTTTAACTTTTGCATTTCTTGCAACCATATTCATCCTACGTTCCTTAATGTGGAGGAACAATCTCTACCAAAAACGCCAACGTTCAATACAAAGCCTATGAGGTGGTCTAGTTTCATACTTAACAGTTCAAAACTCACAAAGCTTGTGATCAGAAGTCATCTAGTAGGGGGAGACGGAAATCCAGAAGTAATAGTCGGCCGAAGAGGCTCCTGCGTGGATCTTCATCAAGGACCCCAAGACCTCCTCTGGCTCATCACAGGAAGGAAGCACAAAATGAGAAGTGGGATGAATTGATAAGTGATCATTGCATGGAGTATCACTTGGCCAGAGGGAAACCGCCAGAACAGATTATCCAGGACACGGAGCAGCAGGCCCCTACCCGTCATGATCATTAGCTTCTGGAATATTAGGGGCTTCCACAAGCCCCTCAAACAGGCTGAGGTCCGGAAACGCCTCAACCTTTTCAAAGTAGATGTAATGGTAGTGTTGGAAACTAAGCTTGATAGCCCCAAATTGGAGGCGATTATGAAAGATAAATTCTTTGGTTGGTCTTTTGATTCTAACTTCCATGCCCATAGTGGAGGGAGGATTGTCATCATGTGGAATCAGGGAAATGCTGACTTGGTTATTCTGAGAATGGAGGCCTAGGTTATTCATACACAAGTGAGATATCGCATCACAAATAGAGTTTTCCTTTTGTCCATTGCCTATGGCTTGTATTCCAACACCGCAAGGAAGGATCTCTGGAATGACCTTACTGAGTTCGGGCATTCTCATAGAATGCCTTGGATGGTGATGGGGGATTTCAATAATATTTTCAGTCCTCACGAGAGACTTAACGGAGCTGTGGTATGAGATCAAGAAGTTCATGACCAGAGAGTCTTTCGCCATGATCTGGGGATGAAAGATCTCATATTCTCAGGAGCCCAGTTCACTTGGACAAATCATCGAGTCTGGTGTAAACTTGACCGAGTTCTTGCCAACCCCGAATGGAGAACTTTTGATCCCTCCACATTGGTTTGCTTCCATCCCATTGGGATTGTGTTTGATCATTCAGCATGGGTTGTCCAGGCCTTGGGTATCCCCTTCTCTGGTAAGCGCCCCTTTAAATTTCTCAATTTTTGGACCTCACATCATGATTTCGCAGGGTTGGTTAGGAATTCGTGGCGCCAGTTTAATGTGGGCTGTCAAATGTATCGGCTTTGTAAACGCCAAGCTGCCCTCAAGACTGATTTACGAAGACTCAATCTCCTTCATTTTTCTCATATCTCCAATCGAGTGGAGAGGGTTAAAAAAGATATTCAAGCTGCCTATGAAAGACTTATCATGCATCCGGATAATGAGGATCTCCAACAGCAGGCAAGCCAACTTAAAGCATTCGGGGTGTTCCTGTCCAATGCGGAGAGATCTTTCTTGAACCAAAAAGCCAAAATGCAATTCCTCAGGCACTCAGACAAAGCATCCAGCTTCTTCTATGCTTGGATTAAAAAGAGAACGGCTAGGAACCAAATCAATTCGATTATGCTCGAGAATGGGTACCCATCGGAGAACTTTCAGGAACTCTCACAGGCCTTTATTAATTTTTACTCAGACCTTTTGGGCAAGGATTCACCTACATCTCAAGGGGACTGGGAGTTCATCTCTGAAGGAAGAACGATCAGTGAAGAGGATAGTAATTTCCTGTGTCATCTAGTTTCGGCCAAGGAGATTAAAGATGCTTTGTGGTCGATCGATGAGTGTAAATCCCCGGGACCTGATGGATTTACATCGGGGTTCTACAAAAAGGCCTGGCCGATTATCCAGCAGAATTTTATTGATGCAATTCAGGAGTTTTTTCAATCTGGAAAGATCCTTAAATAGATTAATCACTCCCTTCTTGTGATGATTCCTAAAAAGCCAAATGCTATAAAGTGGATGAGTTTAGACCCATTGTGTTTTGCAATGTCATCTACAAAGTAATTGCAAAAATTCTTGCTACCAAACTTGCACCTATCCTCAGCAAGATTATTGACCCTGCTCAAGCTGCCTTTGTAAAAGGAAGGCTATTGGTGGAAAATATTTACATCACTCAAGAACTACTCAGAAGATATTCATGGAAGAGAATCTCTCCTAGATGTGCTTTTAAAGTGGACCTGAGAAAGGCCTATGATTCGATTAACTGGAGTTTCTTGGAAGGTATGCTCCGGGCATTAAAATTTCCTGATTTATTTATTCACTGGATTCTCTTGTGTGTTAGGACCCCTTCCTACTCGATCTCCATCAATGGCAGTATTTATGGCTTCTTTCAGGGGAAAAGAGGACTCCGACAAGGAGATCCTCTCTCCCCATCCCTGTTTGTTACCTGCTTGGAATTCCTCTCAAGATCACTGAATAGTCTACGAAGCATCCAGAGCTTTTCACATCATCCAAAGTGTGCCCGGTTAAATATCACTCATCTTACCTTTGCCGATGACTTGATCCTTGTTGCAAGAGTTGATGTTCCGTCCATCACCCTGCTGCTGGATAAACTCACTGATTTTACAAGGAGATCCGGACTAGGAATTAATACTTGCAAATCTTCCTTCTACTGTGCCGGGGTACCGGCCACCTTGGTTTCATGGATAGCAGAATTCTCGAGTTTCCAGTTGGGAACCTGGCCTTTTAAGTACCTGGGAGTTCCAATGGCAGCTTCTAGACTTACTCAAGCTCAATACCTTCCGCTCCTTGACAGAATCAGTTCTCACATTAGTGGATGGCTGAGACGAACCTTGACATATGCGGGGAGATTGGAACTTATCAGGTCAGTCTTATATGGCACGGACTGTTTTTGGCTCTCTATTCTCTCCGTTCCGCTGAGTGTTGTCTCCTCCATTGATGGCTTATGTAGAAGATTTTTATTTGGCCCGAATGTTCGGCATGTGCCCACTGCGTGGGATAAGGTCTGTAGGCCAAAAAATGAAGGGGGGTTGGGGATCTTCAATCTGAAATGGTGGAACAAAGCACTTATGTTCACCCAGATTTGGAATATTCATATGGAAAAATCTTCATTATGGATCCAATGGGAGCATCACGTTTATCTGAAAGGTGAATCAATTTGGCATTGGATTCCTGCTAAAGGGGCATCCAGTTTGATGAAGATGCTAGCTAATACAAGAGACGAGTTGATTCGGTTGTGCGGCAGTCCAGACCATGCCCAAGCTAACCTGACAGCCAGATTGGTGAATAACAAGCTCCCCACGAGTGTAACATATGATTTACTTCGGCCAAAAGGCAGACGTATCTATTGGGGCTCGTTTATCTAGCACAAACATGTGGAGCCTAAAATGTCATTCATCCTTTGGAGAGCTATGATGGGAAGACTTTGTACGAAAGGTAACTTGAGAGCGGATCTTGACAACTGGCTTTGTCTTTTCTGTGGGAGTATGGAGGAGACAGCTAAACATCTCTTCTTCCAGTGCAGATGCTTGATTGGAGCTTGGAAACAAATATGCATTTGGTGTGATATTCCTACATCTCTTAATTCTCTTAAAGCACTGGTTAACTGGATCAAGGCTAGAAGTAGAAGATCAGGATCTAGAGGGATGGCTCTCAGGATCACTTTGGCGGCATCGGTTTATTTCTTGTGGAAGGCGAGAAATGATATTTTGTGGAATAATGTGCCATTCAGCTCTGCTTCTTTTATTAGGCAAGTCAAGACTCATGTTTTTGCTGCCATGATCTCATATTACCCTCATGCAGTATCATTTGCCATGATTTAGAGATGGAGAGGCGATTCACCAGATCCAGATTGAAGACCATAAGGTAGATCTCCAGCTGTTTCTTGGCTGATCTGAACCTTTTCATGATTTTTTTGGAATTATTTTTGAGCACTAATTGGATGTTGGCTTGTAGGCGGATAACTTGGGTCTGTCCAAGAGCCGCGTTTTGACTGCATGCCTTTTTGTACAGATCATAGTGAGTCTCTAATATATTTTTATCACTTTCGAAAAAAAACAATAGATATACCACCAACATCTGATACAAAACACATCCAACCAACAACCATCAATACATTCATTGTCCAACATCAATCAAACAACTAAAATGTCATCAAACTTCATTCTAACAACAATCAAATGTCATCAAAATATAATACATATACAAGTCTTAACAACAACTAAAACAAATCAATAAAACAAGTCATTGTCTTCAAAGGAACTACAAGTCACTCACTATTATTTTCATCATCTTCATTCTCATCACGTGGATTATCATGGGAAGTGGTGGGCTGAGCTGGAGGATCCATTGAGGAGTGACTCCAAAGTTTTGTAGAGACCAATTGGAGAACATTTCATTCATTCGTACATGATACTGTTGCATATTCTGCGTGATGGTCTGCTGCATATTCTACATCATGGTCTGCATCATGTCATTCATCGCCTCTGTTGTAACAACTCCAGGTGGCTGCTGTGAGGGATAGGGGGAGTGCACGGAAGAGTGAGACCCGGTCACACCAAGCACAACTGCTTGCTCCTACGATCCCAATCCATATATTCTTCTGTGACTTAATCCCCCAGTGGCCTGATACCATAAGTCTCCTTCCATTTGAGACGATGAAGAACCATCATTGTCTCCACTACCCTCTTCGGCGCTAGCCGTCTGTCGTTGCAACTTCTCAAATGTTTCCTACAAATTTCAAAGTGTCACAAATATATAAAACAAATTTCAATTTAATAAAACAAATATATATGAAATAAATGAATGCAATATGATATTCTTAAATATTTTTTTCTACTTACATAGGTTCTTTGAGTTCGTTAACAACTGAAATGATCACCTTTTTTATGGGTTGACAGATACAACTCTGCAACCTCAACCTTCTTATTCAATTTCTTTTTCTACAAAATAACAAGAGTCATAAACTAAATAGAAAAATAGAAAAGGCTGAAGTGTGAGGCCCTAGCCCGGTTTACTATGCACTAAACCGGACTAGTCCTCAATTTGGGGCAAAATCATAAAAACCATCACTCCTCTTTAAATGGTGGCCTATCGCCAGTGGAAGTTGTCTCTTAAAGTGAAGTTAGCACCCAATAGGGGTGGGCACGGGCCGGGTCGGATCCATTTTTAGTTAAATCGGACTCGACCCGTTTAAAACTTTAACGGGGCGGGGTGGGGCGGGTCCAATAAAATTAATATAGGAACCGCCCCGGACCCGATCCGTTTCAA
>JAOWBR010168903.1:0-11551 GCA_028571145.1 Dionaea muscipula
TGCAATCCCGGACGTCAACAGCCATGACGTATCTCTGGCTGTAGCACGGGCACCACGCTGACGTCGCCGACCCCCCCCCCTCTCCTCCTCCTGCTCTCCGTCCTCCTGCTGCTCTCCCTCCTCCTCCCGACCGCCCTGAAAAGGCGGGATGCTCCCCATCATCATCATCCCCTTACCTCTCCCGTTCCTACTAGAACTGGCAGCTGCCTCACCAGAATACGCAACGCTCCACGTCTGCTGGGCAATCCGCTGCTCAACCTCTAGCATCTCCTGGTCAGGTAAAGAGAGCCGGGCTTTGATCGGCGGTGCAAAACTCATCTCCGCCATGACCGGCTGGGGGGGATAGACATCCGGTTGGGGATAGAAATCCGGCTGTGTGGGGATAGCTGGCTCGTCTGTTGTGCGTCGTCGCCGTGTGTGATATCGCACATCGCCTGGCTTGGCTCCTCCCTCGCGAAGCTCGCGTGCCGCTCTCCGCGAAGATGCCGTGACGCGTCGCCCATCCACACGACTGTCTCCGGACTCCTGTCGCGACATTTGCACGAGAATGAAAAATAAATAAATCAATACTGTTTATAGACAGCTGAATAATATACATCACTAAAGTTAAATTTTTATAAAATATTTATCCTAAAACTAATTTTTTTTATAAAATATTTATTCTAAAACTAATTTTTTTTATAAAATATTTATCCTAAAACTAATTTTTTTTATAAAGTATTTATCCTAAAAGTAATTTTTTTTATAAAATATTTATCCTAAAACTAATTTTTTTATCCTAGAATTAATTTTTTTATAAAATATTTATACTAAAACTTTTTTTTTCTTTACACCTTAACAAACAAATTTTTTTTTTTATTAAATAAATTTTTTTTTATACCGGCCGGCCAATTTGGCCGGCCTCACCCCCAACCCGCCGGCATATTGTACCGGCGGACCCCTAAGCACGCCGACCTAATAGGCCGGCCCATCCCCAAACACGCCGGTAAAATACGGTGACGGGTAACACAACCCATCGCCGTCCGAGGCCGTCCTTCTTTGTGCGATTTTTTTTACCGATTTGTGTGTTTTTTTACCCTTTTTTACCTATAATTTATTCACTAATATACATATTAAGGATTAAACTTAGTATTACATACCTCTAGTAAGTCGAATGCACTCCGATCTAAGAAGCAGCGTCGAATAATCTCTCTATCGAAGAAAATAAGAGAAGTGGAATTCAAAATGTGAATAAAAGAAATGTTTTTCGTATATATATTAGGCAATGATAATTTTGTAATTACTTCAGAAAATTAGGATAAAATTGTAATTTTTTTTAAAAAGGTGCTGTGTTTAGTAAATTGAGATGCTGCGTTTAGGACAAGTTAAATTTTTAGAGTTTGTTTTCCCACAAAAAAGTTAAACGTTGAGTTGCTCTGAGCTGCAACAAGAGGCAGACAAGCAATTGCTGAAGAGTGAAGAGGGAGGGGGGAGAGCCGGAGAGGAGAATTGAGAAACAAAAAGAAAATGGCGAAGATTCTGCACTCCCCTCATCTCCACACAACAACCTATCGCTTTCCATTCTCTGCAGCTCTCCTCTTCTCCAACACCAACACCTCATTCTCTTTCTCTCCTCCACCCTATTCCCACTTCACTGCCTTCTTCTCCGACTCTCCCTCCTCTCTCTCGACATCTCCCAATCCTCTTCTCCACTCACTCTCCCTCCCACTCCGGTGCCGCCGCCATCGCCATCGCCGTAGCCTCTCCACAGTTCGCGCTTTGGAGAACTCTACGTCGCCGGAATCTCAAATATCGCAGCAGAAGAGCAAGATTGAGTCCGAGGATAGCCCCAATGGGACGCCAATTCGCGGAATTGAGGATTATCCGACTGGTGAATTTGAATTCGAGGAGTTTGATTGGTGGAAGAAGTTTCTCGTCAAGATACGAATGTTGTTTGCATTTCCTTGGGAGCGTGTCAAGAAGGGTAGTGTTCTCACGTTGAAGTTGCGCGGCCAGGTTCTACCTGTTTTCTCCTTGTTGTGATTGGTTGATTGATTAGGTGATTGGTTCATTGGTTGATTGATTAGGTGATTGGTTCATTGGTTGATTGATCGAGTGATGGGTGATTCTTTGGTGCAGCTTTATGTGGCATGTGGTGTATGAATGATCCGATAAATAAATCTTTATTTGGGGATAAAGTCAACAATCTTGATCATGGTGGCAACATATCCTACCTAAGAATTTTTCGCCAATAGTTGGATATGATTAGGATCCATATATGTCCATGACAACGCATATGCTAAAATTTGTGACTCAAACTTGTTTTTGGTTTGATGTTTTTTCAGGTGTCTGATCAGCTGAAGACTCGTTTCTCATCGGATCTCTCTTTACCGCAAATCTGTGAAAATTTTGTGAAAGCAGCGTATGATCCTCGGATATCAGGCATCTATCTCCACATTGAAAGTTTGAATTTTGGGTGGGGGAAGGTTGAAGAAATTAGGAGACATATATTGGACTTCAGAAAGTCAGGTGATTTCCATGCTTCCTGGGTTCTGATTCCGAAGTCTCTAAGTATCCTTCTCTACCTTCTGACCGAGGATGAAAGATTTGATAGGGTTGAATCTGGATCCATGATGTTCAGCATGCCCTAGAGTCTTAGTGGTCGCTGTCTGTCTCGTAGCTCATTCATTTAAGAATAATTCTCCATTTATGATGTGTACATGGTGCTTCTGAAGTGTTATTGTTAAGACACAAAATGATGTACCCAGACCTTCTATCCTAAGCTTGAGTTGTTGGGTTCCATCAACATGATATTAGAGCAGGTGTAACTAGACATGACGAGTTTGAATCAACCCCTGGTTATTCAACACTTGGTGAGAAAAAGGCCACTGTGTAATCCATGCTTCAAACCTAAAGGACAATCGCATGAGCCTAAGCTTAAGCCTTTGATAGATTGGATTCCATTGACAGTTTTCCGCTTGGCTTCCTATCTTCCTGCTAGATAGTAGTATTACTCCTTTTATGTGTTTACAAGAATGTTAAATTTAGATAGCATGCAGTAAAAAGGAAAGAGTAAAAAAGAAAAGAAAACAACAACTTCAAGCGCTCGTGTTTGCTATCCCACACTTGGATGGGCTTGGACTCTGCAAATGAGTCTGACAAAAAGTTGGAATATAGTCTATTCCAACACCAAGAGCTCCAAGACATGAACCTGTACATGATAATAGGACGTGATTCCCGTCAGTAGGAAGACAAATACTGGCACTAGTCATTTTTTGTGAAGCTGGATAATGTTCAGATGCTTACTAGCCTGTATGAGTAGCTTTGACCAAGTTTTCCGATTTGTCTGGGAGGTGCCAATATAAATTGCCCATGTCAGGACAAAAGCTCTGTTTTTCTTCTTCCTTGTAGTTTATTCGCTTGCTCAACTTTTTGGTGAAGCTGGATAAGATTCCTTTCTTGCCACTGCACTTGGTGCTAACATTTGAACACCATGAAATTAAGATTTCCATGGACTCCCTGTCTCATATAAATGATCTCCTTGACAGGAAGAATTTATTTCCTGTGTTGACTGTTAAATGCTATTCTCTTGTAAATGGCTTGGAAGTTTGAACAAAACTTGGAGAGTAAAAATGCAGATTCTGTATCTATGTGCTATTTGTTGGTTGCTTTTTTTCTGGCTAATGCTTTGTCCTTTGCAGGGAAATTCATCATAGGCTATGTCCCAGCCTGCGGAGAGAAAGAATATTATCTTGCCTGTGCATGTGAAGAGATATATGCACCTCCTAGTGCCTATTTTCGGTTGTATGGTCTAACTGTTGAAGCATCATTTCTTGGAGGTACGTCGTTTTTCTTGTCTTTCATGTAGATCTCTATGCTACTTTTTTTTTTTCCCTTTGGGTAACTCTTGCTGCTTATTGTAATGCTGTTTAGCCCTCATCTTCAATGAGATTTAAAAGTATTTGTAGATTGAATTGAACATTCCTGTATATCGTTTGACATTTCTAAAGATTGGATGTGCTGAAATGTTGATGCAGGTGTTCTTGAAAAAGTTGGAGTTCAGCCTCAGGTTGAAAGGATTGGCAAATATAAAAGCTTCGGAGACCAACTAACACGCAAATCTATTTCCAAGGAAAATCGTGAGATGTTGGAGACTTTGTTGGGAAACATCTATGGCAATTGGATTGATAAGGTGTCATCCACTAAAGGTGCCTTGATGTGGTTTGGCTTGTGTTTGTACCGTGAACATCTTTTGCTGAAACTAGGGGTGTAAACGAGCCGAACCGAGTATTTTTATAAACAAGCTAAGCTTGTTTAATTATAACGAACTTGAGCTCGAGCTCGAGTTGGACCTCGAGCTTGACGAGTTCGCAGAGACAATGCTGAAGCTTGGCTCGATAGGTCCGACAAGTACTATATCGAGCTCAAACTCGCATTTTAATTCAGTTTTTTATTTATTTTAAATTTTTATAAAATATGGATAAAATTGTAGATGCATAAGTAATATTATTTATTTTTATGAAATTATAAAAAAAATTAAAAACATGTTAGCTCGTTCGATTGGTTAGGCTAACGAGCTTTTTTATCGAGTTCGAGCTTTTAGAGGTCGAGCTCGAGCTCAACTCGAGTCGAGCTTTTCGAGCTTTTTTCAAGCCGAATCACGAGCCGAACTGGAACTGTATCGTATCATCTATACCCCTAGCTGGAACGCAAGTGTAGATGTTATATTGTAAATTCTATCCCGCTTGCAGGAAAGTTGAGAGAAGAAGTTGAGAAGTTCATCAATGAGGGTGCATATAAAGTCGAAAGACTGAAAGAGGAGGGGTTCATAACAGACATAAAGTATGATGATGAGGTATTGCGACACTTTTGTTATTCTTTTGCAGGAGCTTTTGGTGGATAGCCGAAGTATTTATCTTCTTGTATTGTGTACCTATAAGATGGTGGTGTCCACTCTGAAGTGTCTAATTAGTTCTATTATGATATTGGCTTCAGCATAGTGCTTCATCATAGGCTAATGAACAGTTAGGATAGTGACCAGCCTAATATCTTTGGCTGATGAACAAAATCAGTTTTTGCCTTTAGGTTTGTAATGCTTCATTTGTTGTCATTATTTTGTTGCTTTGCTAACTTGGTATAGTTAGCGTAGCTTCATGTGGGGAAACATAATTGAACAATTATTAAGCCTCACATTTATTATCCAGGAGGAGGCCTGCAAATGCAAAGCAGTATGGTAAGATGCATAATCAAGTACCCAACTGTGGATCTTTGCTTGCATCTCACCCTCACCACAGCTATCATGATACATTATTCGCTGCAAGTTGGGAAGAAACATGAACGATAAGGGAAGTAAGAGAAAGGAAAGGATCGAGTCAGCTAAGGAAAAAGGGGTGCAATAGTGGTTCAGATTCACTTACCAAAGAATAAAGAGCAAGAATACCAAAACGGGCAATGGAATATTTGATGAGAATAATTCCTAAAAAGATAATTAGCTATATATCTACTATTAGTTTTCCTAATATAATTAGGAAGTATTATTATAAATAATGAATATTTTAGGCTGATCATGCAGAAATAAAGAATTCCTTTCTATCTTTCCTAAATACTGTCTATCCCCCTCTAGTTCCTCATCCCCTTCTTTTAATTCCTTTTCCCCTTCATCTAATATCTCCCACCATTATAGCTCCTTCTGTCACCACCCGCTCCCAATTTCAGGCTCGTAACATATCACCTCTGGCAATCCTGCATATTCTTGATCAGCTTCCAATCTCCCGCCGATCACCATCCTTCATGATTCATGATAGTTTAGTCCTTACCTCCTGTAAGCAATCCTACTGGAGATGCACTCACCCCTGCACGACCTCATCTCAATCCTTTGCTTTGCCATCAAAGACAGTAGGAGCTCATATCTTAGCTTGATGTGGGGAGGCCTGATAGATCTCCTTGCCGAAATCCCCAAAACAGTAAGGGTCTTTTGTGGTGCTGATAGCAAAACTTGGATGCCGACACAACACTGACTTGCGATGAGAGGGGGTTGGTTGGTAGTCGGGGTGAAGAGGCACTGTGCTGTTTACCTCTTTCTTGCATTGCTATTTTGCTGTGAATACGATAATTCCAACAGTTTATATTTTACCAAATTTTTATTGTTAGCCTTTAGTTCCATTTCCACGAGACTGAACCAAGTGTGTGCTTAGATATACAGGAATTTTATTTGCTAGAATTTGATGGCATGCAGGCAACATGTTTAAACACTTTTGTATCTGTAAACTGCACTACCACTATTTGATTTTTATGTTAAAGTTTTCTTCCTTTTTCTTTATTTGGACTTGCATCACTATCTCGTCTATGCAGGTGATTTCTATGTTGAAAGGGAAAGTGGGGGTTCAGAAGGATAAGCGCCTTCCTATGGTTGATTTCAGGTCCTTGTTTTATTTATTTTGCTTCATTGGTTTTTGTTACTCATAATGTTTTCCAAAATCAAGATGTTGCTTGCATATTCTTTCTAGTTCGGCTAGTTATTTCTCTATATATATTTTCCATATTCTTTCTTTGTCGAGTTAGAAACATGGTACTTTCATAGTACATTTATTTCACCACCTTTTTGTAGCCTGTTCTGCCTAGACTGGGATATTACATTTGCCTAAATTGCGAAGGTGGATGACGACTTTAGAGACTAAGGGACTCCGAATTGGTAGGAGTAAGACGGAATATATGTGGTGTGCATTTAAGGGGGAGGAGCAACATGATCCCCTGGTGATGGTGGATGGATGACGTGTTGAGAATGAACAAATTTAAATACTTAGGATCAATTATACAAGATGGAGAAATCGATGCAGACGTCACTCACATGATTCAGACGGGTTGGCAGAAATGGAGAATTGTCTCAGGTGTTTTGTGCGATAAACAAGTTCCTTTAAAGCTGAAGGATAGATTTTATAGGATCGTGACATGATTCAACCCGCCTTATGACATTGAATGCTAGTCGATCAAGAAGAGCCACGCATATAGGGTTGCGGTGACGGAGATGTGTATGTTGAGATGAATGTATGGAGTGACCCGTAGGGAGAGAATGAAAAATGAAGAGATCCGTTGGCAGGTTGGGGTAGCACCGGTGGTTGACAAGATGTGAGAGAGATATCTACGATGGTTTGGAATTCAGAGAGAGGAAGTAGGCTGATGAGAAAACGTCCCTCTTGCGCCGGTAGTAGGGGAACTTCTTGATGTAGTTTTCAATCGAGCGGGTCACATATGAAGGAGACTGTTGGATGCGCCGGTTAGGAAGATGGAATTCATTGTGTTGAAAAGAGGAGGAACAGAGGACGACCAAAGAAGACTTAAGATGCAATAATCCGTATAGATCTTGACATATTGCAACTCACCAGAGAGAGGATACTTTGCATCGGACGGAGTGAAGGATGCAGATAAGTGTGGCAGACCCCACTAAGTGGGTTGGCAGAAATGGAGAATTGTCTCACTAAGTGGGGTCCACCCCACTTAGTGAGAAGTTGTGATAGAAGAAGCAGGAGTGGTTGATCGAGTTTACGAGGCTTTCATTAGGGGTTTACGTCTGTGGTTTGTGTGTGTACGTCTGTGACCTTTGTTGGTGTGGATTTTATATTTCTATGCATTGTTTCTTTAGTTAGTAGCATACGCTGAATATAGTTATATATTGTTATATTGTTATATTGTTGTGTTGCTATTTTCATTGTTACATGGCATTATAATACTTTTTTTAACCCAAAATCTATTCTATGGAATAGGCTCGGGCTGTGCATCATAGGTAGCTGACGATCAATGCACTATTTTTGTCGGATCTTGGATGCATATATCCTTGGGATACTTGTGGCCGACCCCACTTTACGGGAAAAGGTCATGTTTGTAAAAGGTCATGTTTGTTGTTTGTTGTTGTTTAATTGTTTAAGTCCTCGTAGACATGGAAGCGTGATCTGTAAAGATGCCTGTTAGGACCCGTATTTTGCCACATAGGCATATGAGTATATGGGTTAATGGATAAATAATTGTAGTTGGTTAGACGGGATATGGGGGTAAATCTCTATATAATAGAGCAGATGAATGGGCATAAATTGTTTGAAGGGGTTTTGAGAGCCTTGCAATGTGTTCATTGGACCCGTCCATTGGGAGAATCAGTGGTCTCTCAAATTACCGTCCCCTTGTAATTTGTTCTCATCTATCACCAGTAAAGATCTTCTCCATTATTATCCTCTCTTCATTGTTATTCGTTGCACTTCAGTATTCCTATAAGTTTAGGGGTGCCAATCAATGGTATTAGAGCATCGAACTTCGTACTACTATTGAAGAAGATGAGCAACCACAAAGGTTTTTGGAAATGTGCCTACACTTCAAGATCGGAAAGAACTTCTGTCTATTGAACAAGATTTAGTGTGGCAAGCACAACCACAACCATTATCGGTGGACAAGATCCTGTTTCGGGTGGTTGAAGGAAGACTGTCTTCCTCGGAGTGTGGACATCGATGTCGTCTTCCTCGCTTCGGCTTTGGTTTCATCGATAGTCATGGAGCACCTTCGAGTTAGTCGGCATCGTCGACTTTGTCACAGTCTCTTTGGTTGCAGAGATGCTCACAAGCGTGACAGGGGTTCAGATGGGCTCTGAATCAGGTGGTTTCCATGAGTCTTGTTCAAGCCTCGGTGAATGCAAATACTTGGAGCTCACCGTCGGACATGGTGTAGTCTTCGGGTGGTGTCGTTTTCTGGGGTATATTCTATCATTTTCATGCTTGAGAGAATTTAAAAAGGAGATAGGGAGAGGCGGGAAAGAAAAGAAAGAAAAAGACAAATAAAAAATAAAAAGAAGTCTGGTTTCAAATTTTCTATTGGGTGTAGGTTGTTTTGGCTTCGATTTTCCTACAATCCGGCACTATAACACTTTCAACAGATTTTCCTTTCTTGTCATCACCTTGAGGACAAGGTGATTCTTTGGGCAGCCGGTATTGTTAAGACCTATATTTTGCCACATGAGCATAAGGGGTATATGGATAAATAGTTGTAGTTGGTTAGAGGGGATATCGGTGGGGAAATCTCTATATAATAGAGCAGATGAATGGGCATAAATTGTATGAAGGGGTTTTGAGAGCCTTGTGCTCATTGGGAGAGCGGGCAGTCTCTCGAACCACCGTCCATTGGGAGAGTTGGCGGTCTCTCAAATTACCGCCCCCCCTTGTAATTTGTTCCCATTTATCATGAATAAATATCTTCTCCATTGCTGTCTTTTCTTCATTGTTAATCGTTGCACTTCAATATTCCTATAAGTCTAGGGGTGCCTGTCAATGCCACAGGAATTTTATTCACAGGTTCCATAGGTTCAGAACCAGTTCCTTTACTGCAAAGGAAATTGGTTTAGTAGTTCACAGTTGGACACAGATCACTCGTTAGTAACTTTTCTAGCTAATGGCTATGGATGAGTTGCAGATGGAGATGGTGTTTTGATTTAATGGCGTGTCTTTCTTTTTTAAATAAGATGATTCATCATTCTCATTACAATTGCATTGCTGGGTGTTGGTCTCAGATGTGCCAAAAACTGTAAAGGTTATGGCTGTGGAATTGTCTGAAAAGTTATGAGGATATAAACAGGAGGTTTGATTAAAATGGGGAAGAAAAGGGGGATCTTTAAGCTAACTAAAGCATTTGGTGGGGAACAAGTAGAATTGAAACAAGTGAAATGCCCCATTATAACTCCAAGGGCAAGGAAGAGTATGTTTTTATGGCCGAGAAAAGTATCAAATAAAGATGGAGGAGGATGATATGGATCTATTGGTAAGGGAAACTAGGATCACAACATTGTTGATCACTGACTATGAGCCTAATCTCAGTTGATGGCTTTGTGGATTTACAGAAAGAAATAGATAGTTTAAAAAATAAGGTCTAAACATCATGAAGATTGGAGTGGCAGCTGGACTGGGTTGTGTATCATAATGGAGGCTAGAAAAGCATGTCTAGAAAGTGTTGGAAATCTCCTATATATGTTCAACCTTAACACAGAGACTTTGGCCTCGCTTGTTGGATGGAGAGCTGCTGTGGAAGGATGGTCTTAGTTGAAAGCCCTTTGATGCATTAGGAGATTCAGATTGCCCAAGTAATCTTATTTCCATTATGGATCAATTGAATTGATGTTTAGAGTTGACCGGGACAAAAAAATTACTTGCTAATTATTTTGTATTTCTACTAGATGGATTTTAGGAGTAAACTACTTGCAAAAACGGTTTAAGGGCAATTCTACTTTCTTTGTTTTGTCTAAAAGTTGATTAAGGACGATTTGAGCTTCCAATTTTTGCTCCTTTCATTGAATCAGTTGAGAGTCTACTTTAGTCGGTTTGAATTCTCTTTCTCTTTCGAGTCTCATAGCCTTGTGATGCCCATCTTTTGGGTTTCTGATTGACTTGAACTTGGGTTTGAGCAGTTCTTGAATATGGGGCTTCCCCCAAATTTTTTTTTAGGTGAGGGGGTCTTTGGCTGAATTGTTCCAAGAGAGGCGCGCAAAGTCTTCAAGTGAGTGAATTATTTGTCACGGATTATATCTATTAAGTATAACCCTTAAGCGTATTTTTGTCATTGTACTTATCTATATTACAAATCAGGACATATTTTGAATTTATCCTCCTCTATATTATCCTACGTGGTCAAAAACAACAATCTCATTGGTTCACAAAAAAACTTGCATCCCTCTCTTATTATCTCTCTTACATCACATCACATAATATTACACAATTCATAATTTATTTTTCTTCTATATCTCACTATACAATTTACCAAATATAAAAATATTATAGTCAAAATTCATAATTTGTTACGATGATCAAAATGAGCATAATATTGATTTAATTTTTATTCTTTTTTTTTATTAAAAAATTATATAAAATGAACGACATGACACGGACACGGACAATTTTTTTGATAATAAATGAAACTGTAAGAATGTTTATCGTGCCAACGACACGGGTAATTTATAGTCTATATTACAAATTAGGATATATTTTGAATTAATCCTCCTCTATATTATCTTATGTGGCCAAAAGCAACAATCTCATTGTTTCACAAAAAACTCACATCCCTCTTTCATTATCTCTCACATCACATCATATAATATTACACAATCCTTAATTTATTTTTCTTCTATATCTCACTATATAATTTACCAAATATAAAAAATATTAAAGTCAAAATTCATAATTTTTTAAGATGATCAAAATGAGCATAATATTGATATATATTTTTTTTTATTAAAAATTATATAAAATGCACATAACACGAACACGGATAATTTTTATATTATTAAATAAAATTGTATGAATATTTATCGTGCCAACGAGATGAATAATTTCTAGTATATATATATATATATAAGGTCTCACCCACTTATCAACCCCCAACTCAAGTTGAAAAGACAGCTGGTCATTTTTTTTTTTTGATAAAATATTTGTTATCACCACTTTTCGGTCAGGATGACGTGGACGCGTTCTGAGTGCCACATATGCTTCGAGTCCGGCTTCTGTGTCTTAAGCTCGCCTTCTGCTCCGAGAAATCCTCCGGCGTCTGG
>JAOWBR010168914.1:0-11551 GCA_028571145.1 Dionaea muscipula
ATTATAATGAAGTATAGTAATAACAAAAACTACCATCCTATTCTCAGAACAGACGTGCACATCAGATTGTGAGAGAAAAAAATCGAGAAAACAACCAACAAAGGGACTCCGCAAGAGAGAGCATCAGAAAAACGCAGGGTACAAAAAAAAAAAAAAAACAGGTACCTTTTTGGTTTGAGTTGCTGAAAACAGAGCCGTCTGCCTATCCTGAAAAACAAGACACCCTGATAAAGAATCTATGAAGAGCAAGTTTCCACTTAAATTCATGAGATATACCATTTTAGTTCTAAATTCTAATCCAAGATAACTGCTATTATGCTGCCTACCACTTAAAGAAATAAAGAACTACTGTGTAAATATATGATGAGAATGAACACTGGTTGACCAGAGAAACAGAGCAACCAACAGAAGAGATTGATCATCTTTCCCCTGGTATATATTGCTCATTTACTTTTCAAAGATGGAAACTAGTGTAAAGTGGCTTGTTATGATAATCGGATTCATCCCCCGCATCGAAGAGCAAGGAAAAAGAGCATGTACCACAGACTGTCCAATTGGCATTTGCTTTGTCATATGCAGGTTAAGTGAGGTTACATTACATCCAAGAATTGGGCTATATTCATCCCTTGCTTGCAATTGTTTCACCATATATATGATCTGGAAGACTAAGTTAGCGCTACCACTGCCTCCTTAGGACCTCAATCTAAAGAATCATGCTTCTATGTTCTAATTATGCAATAAACACCTAGAATAGCATTAAGAGATTAAAAAAAGTACCTTATCCACAGTAGAAGTATTACAACTTTACAAGTACTTCAATGCATGTTAACTAAGTCCTTAGATGTATGAATAGAAGTGAACGTTCATCATGTATGAATGGGGATGAGGGTTGGAATTTACTTTTGGTAGAAGCTTTATAATTTGTTTCATTTCTTCCTCAAAGTTTGCTTCCAAAAGCCTGTCAGCTTCATCAATAACAAGGCACTGCATGACAGGAGATCAGTGGATAAATATTGACAAATGACAATATGGAGCTAATGCAGATAAAATACAAACAATATGCTCAGGCTGATATCCATGCAAGTTACCTTCAAATTCTTGTAAACAAATCCTTTCGTATCCTTGAGATGGTCAAGAAGTCGTCCTGGAGTTGCCACTAACAAATTTACTCCTTTTGCAAGACGTTCTGCTTCAGCCTTTCGAGCCGAACCACCGATGACCAACCCAAGAGTTTGTGAGTGATACTTGAGGAGGTCCTTGGCAACAGCATGGGTCTGCACACAAACCCAAAATGAAACAAGTCAGGAAGAATATTAATACTGGATTACTTTCTACGCAAGTCAAACTCAACCAACCTAGTAACCAATCTGGTTCATGGAAAATATATATGCCAGAAGGGAGTAGTGGAAGATATTTGAAGATGGGAGCAAGACAAGTTAAGGGAAAGAACAGCAAATGATCTGTTTAGTAGAATGCACATGACGCAAAAAAATGTGCAGCACAAGTTGAGCTGGTTTAGTCATTGCAGTCAACACCATCCAATGTCTGCTCCAGTAGAGGGTGTAAGACACATGGCCAAACAACAATTCCCATGTTCATCCTTGAGCAGAAACCAAGCCAATTGTAAGATTCTCAAGTTCCTACATGACTCTTATTAAGGAGAAAAAAGGAGGCTACAACTAGCCTGTATGGCAAGCTCCCTTGTTGGGCAAATAACAACCACCCCCAATCCATTACGTGGAGTGAATCTGACATGATACAGCAACTCAACAGCTGGAATAAGAAAAGCAAGGGTCTTTCCAGAACCAGTCCTTGCAGCTCCAAGCACATCTTTGCCTTCCAACATTTGTGGTATGGCTCGAGCTTGAATCTGCAAGCATAACAACATGTTAGCTAATTGCAGGAAGATCTGATGTTGTAGATAGACTTTACAAAATCCAGAATGAAAAAGCAATACAAAAATAGTAGTAGACCATTCAAGACAGGAGTTCTCTGTTTCTTCAATCAACATGTGCTAAACACGAAAAGTTTGTGGTTCTTAGTTTTCAATTGCCATTGCCGGTTTATCAAAAAAATACCCTCTCTTCTGCAGCAGCCAAAACCATCTATTTGTTCAGCTTGTCGGTAGTGTTTCTGCTACTGCCGGGAGAGCACCCTCATACCCGCACACAAATGCATCAGCCCATCAAAGGGTTCCACCAGTTAAAGGAGAAGTTATGAGTGCTTCTCCATAAAAACATGGTTGTTAAGGTAAAAAGTTGCATACTACATAATTCATTGAATCTCGAATAGCTGTCCTTTCCCTTAACAAGCTCTGTAACGATTTTCATTCTCATGGCCATGAAATCACATAGGCTTGTAATTAGCATACCCTTTCAGCCGCACTCGAATTCCTTTCTTTCTTCTTCTCTTAGCCCCATCACTACGGTACTTGCAATCACAACCCTATAGACCTTAGCATATGATAAATCAAAAGTAATGCAAGCAAACAACATTGTGGAAACATTGTTACGAACAGGGTTGCTTACTATCTCTGCAACTAGAAGCCTGCAGGATACTCACACTAGTCGACAACCCAGTCCACCCCCTTTTACCAATTCCCTTAGAGAATCACAGTTTCACCAGTAAAAAGGGAAAATCTTAAATTAGAGTTGGAAACGCTGACAAGCTATTGGGTATCTTATCATCAGATGGGTTCATGCTAAACTAGGAAAATTGTGCAATGCCCGTCAGCTTAAGAATCAAACTAACTCTCTTAACAGGAGCATCTCCACATAACCCTACAAACCTATCACATCCGCAAAATAAGTCATCAACTTTGGAAGTAAACAGTAACATCTAAAAAGAACAAGAAGGAAGCTACGATCACCTGAGTCATGTTAACAAAGCCCATCTCTTTGATTGCATTCTTAGTTAATTCTGAAATGGGCAGCGAAGAAAATGGCTCGGTGCTCATTATCCCACTCCCACCCCCGGATTTCTTATTCCTATCAACTTCTTTGATCTCCCCCTCCTCCTTGCCATCAACATCTACGTTTCCTATATCACTACCTTCTCCTTCATCTTCTTCTCTCTCTTCATCCTGTTCACCACCCATCTCCCTCTTCCTCTTCTCCTTCTTGTCTTTTTTTCTCTTCCCATGCTCTTCAACTGCATGATTCTCCCGCTGCATCTCCTCCCCAGATTCTTCATCCGCTTCCTCTGTAGAGGTAGTTGTGTGCTTCTTTCTTACTCTCTTCCTCTTCTTCTTCTCTCTCTTAATCGTCTCTCCATCAGATTTATTCTGCACTTCCTCTTCAGACAAGGTCATGATTATCGACGGCGGGGATGACCGGTGATCGGAGGTAGCAATACCAGCGGCGACGCGAGTTGTCGGAGGCCGCAGGTGCAGCGGCCAGTGGCGGTGCCGGTAAAGAGGGCAGCGTGGATGACGTCCAGAGGAAAGGCGTGAACCGTTAATTAGGGTTAAGGGGATTCAGGATAGGGGAAAAGAAAGCACAAGAAGGGGAAGGGTGTGAACTAGTAGCACAATAGATCAGGTTTCTTAATGGGCCTAATGGGCCGAGCTGCTAAATTTAACTCGGCCCACATATTAGCCCAATTGTAATTCTACCCCTCTCATCTTCAACCAAGGCCTCCTCTATCCATCCTCAACGCACACAGAGGCAGCAAAACAGACGTTCTAGGGTTTTGGGGGAGTTGTAGGGCTTTAGCAGCTGCGTCTCTAATCGGTGATTTTTTTTTTTTTTCAAATTGTACAGCTAAACTGCCTTCCATGGATTCTTCAGCTTTCAACAGTGCTGAGCTGCAGAACCTCATCAACGTAATCCTTTCTCTCTCGCATTTTGTTCTGATTTTTGTCCAATCAAAACATTGAAAATCTTGTCTCCCTTCCTTTTTTTTTTTCATTGTTGTTTTTTGAATCCAGGAACTCGAAATTTATGGGGTTCTTCTATGTTGCAAACTTTTATTATCCTTAGTTGATTAGATTTCTTGTACTATATTTAGAACTGCATATGCACAGGGTTCTGCTTGGTTTAGGTGCACCTCAATCCTGTGAGATCGGGCTGATGCATTTTCCGTTGAGATTAGACTAAGATGCAGCTTACTGCTGCCGTCGAGTTCTGTAGGATGCACCCTGCTCTTGTTGAATGCGTGTTATCCTTTCATCTTGGAGCACCACATTAGCTGTGGAATTGGGGACTCTGTTTGCGAAAGGTGATTATATGTCACAAATATCATTATGGATAAGTTATTATCGGCTGAGAAGAACAAAACGTTGGGTTATTACCATGGAAAGATGTGTTGAAGTTTCATGTTGCTTAGCGGTACAAATTAACAAGAGAATATGAGAAAATGGTCTGTCAATGAATTTAGCGTGGTTCTCAAAAGCGTTAGCTGCTAGTCGGGCGGCTGAGGAGGGCCTAGCGTCTGAGGGATTAATTGGAGCCTAGAAATTAGGTGTATGACATGGACGGGCGTGGGCCCCTCCCGAGCGACCGTGCATTCGAGTCCGCCCATGGCCAGTTCGCGCGGCCGGCACCACCCGGCGATGGCCAGCCCGAGCAGGCAGCTTCGCCCACCGGCGGCCGGCGCACGCGGGCAGCTTCGCCCACCGGCGGGCAGCTGCACCCAGCGGTGGCGAGGCCATGCGGGCAGCAGGCCACGCGGGCAGCCTCGCACGGTCGTCGTCGGCCTCGTGCGGCCATCTGGCTCTGAACTTGAGCGTACTGTTATCCAGTTCCGAACACGGAACATGTCATCGCATAGGGAAACCCATTGCACGGACCTGGCCCAATTATCTTATGGGCCCAAGCTCAAATGAAAATCTAAGGACATTTCAGAATGTTCCTGAACAAAAGATGAGAGTGGTACGATAATTTCACAAGTACCTCCATCCTCCTCTATAAATAGGGCCCCCAACTCTATTATTCCGGTACGCTAACTGAATTGAAAACTCTTCTGCTCTAGCTCTCAGTTTTCATCATCTGGATTAAGTCTGACTTGAGTATCAGAGGGGTATTCCCGATGAACATCCTTCAGGGCCCTCTAACGTTAGAGTTCGCTACGTGTGCAATTGACGAACATGTGACATCTACGTAACGTATGATATTCTTCCACGTCATCGCAGCAGAAAGTAGTGATAACAGGTTGTATTGTTTAAGGGTAGGAACTTTTGTGCACTAGAGGCCCATAATGCAAGTTAGGAATACGGATAGGTGCTATTGCGCTCATAGATCAGTGCAGATGAGATGGGAGTTCTGTATCAATTTGTGTTCGTTTGTCTCTGCTGCTAGCATGTTCCTTCCCATTGTGTGTCTGTTCTGCCTTGTAGGATTCCCATGCCAAAACCGTTTTGGATCTTTTTGCATCTACCTCGGGGTAGTATTATGTAGTCCTACCACAAGCATAGTATAAATGCTCATTTCTTGTGCCATCTCACACGTTGGCATTTTTTCGTCCAAGGTGGTACAGAAGGTGACTAGAGGATAATATGCTACTCTCGTTTGTTACAAAATGATGTTTGGCATATAGTGGAAGTTATGGTTTTTAAGCTGATTGATCTTTCGGGTTCTTGTATTAGTGTCATTATTCTTGAAACATTGCCCCCCAAGGTGTGCGATTGTTATCATCTGAAGAAGAACTAGTATCATATCTTTCATGCATCTGCTCTATGGAATATATGGAAAAAAGTAGAACTGTTTTTTTTTTTTTTATTCTTGCGTTACCAGTTAGATGGAATCTGTATCAGCACTCAGCAGTTTGGTGGTTGAGCATGATTTCTTCATACAAATGCATCAAGTATACAACATATCCTCATCTGAACTGGGGGGAAATCCATCATCTTTTGCTCTTGTCTTGTTTTGCAGCAAGAGAAGCAGAAGGCTATGGTTAATGAGATGGTGGCAAAACTGACCAGCACATGCTGGGATAAATGCATCACTGGCACTCCGGGAAGCAAGTTCAGCTCAAGTGAGACATCATGCCTCACCAACTGTGCTCAGCGTTACTTGGATCTGAGCGTCATGATAACAAAACGCTTGCAGTCAATGCCATAAGGTCCAGGATTCAAATTACTTTGATGCTTTCAACACTCAGGAGTATGGCCTCTTTATTCCCCCTTTTCTTCGTTATTTTTTACATGATTGGGCTACAAACAAGACCATGTCGATTCTCTATTGTGTGGTATCTTAGTGCCGAATCTGGTTAGTCATGGGTTTATGTGAAGATTGGTGCATGATAATCTTCAAGTGTCTTGGTTCTCCTTTACACCACCATATGATATAGTTCTGTCACATGTTCTTATTATTAGTAGTATATTTAGTTTAACCCTAATCTTTTGATTAGGTTCAAATAGTGTATGCGAGATATCTGACTGTCAATGCACTATATTTTTCAGATCTTATGTGTATATATTCTTTGGATACGTATAGCGATCCCATTTAGTGGGACGTGGTCATGGAAATGATGAAGATGATGACATGTTCTTTCAGCTGATGCCTGTTTTGGGTGGTGTATAACATTGTTCTAGGATATGATAGGAAAGTTGATGATGGTAGTGGATAAACTTTAAGAAGATGGATTAAACTTCCATCTTCTTAAAGAGGGAAGGATTCGTGAAAGAGAGTAATTTTAACCATTCTCCCAACTTAAAAGAGAGATGGATTTAAAGGTTCTCCCAATTTAGGGTAGATGGGTAATGGATTGGATAACAAACATGTGAAACTCGGAACAGGAAATAAAAAAGTAGTGAAGGAAAAAGCGGTGGCCTATAAGGAGTTCCTAATCGATGAAACATGAAAAGAGATGTTAATTTTAACCAATCTCCCAATCTAAAAGATAGATAGATTTTGGGGTGTGTTTTTTTTTTTAAACAATTTTACCATTCGTCCCGACTCAAGTCACGATTCAACTCACGATTCACATGAAAAATACGATATTTTGAATTATAAAGTGTTTTACAAACCTCAACCAAGCATAGTGTGATGGTGTGGTGCCGGTCTTCTTTCATTCCCGCCTGCTTCTGTGGAGAGTGGAGAGTCCGCCTGCCTCTATCTTCCGTGTCTGCTTCTGCTTGTTTTGTGCCGATTGTCTAGGCGGTGCTCAAGAGCCGTCTGCTTTGTGAGAGGTACTTCTGTGTCATTTGCTTTGTGAGATGTACTCCTATACCGTCTGTCCTTTCTTTTATCCGTCTGTTTCTACGGGTCCGTTTACTTTTTGCTTTATCCGTCTGTCACTATAGGTCTGTTTGCTTTATAACTCAAAACGTCGTATGAGTTGTTCGTTGGGTCATAACTTGAGTCGGATGGATAATAAAATTGATTTTTTATATTTAGTGTGGTTTAGTCGCATATCAAACACGTAAGTCTCATACTTAGTGTGGTTTAGTGGCATATCAAACTTGTCAAAAACTCGGAAGAAGAGAAAAAAAAATAATTATTTAATTGAGGTCCCACCGGGAGTCGAACCCAGGTCGCTGGATTCAAAGTCCAGAGTGCTAACCACTACACCATGGAACCCGGAGACGATTAGTTTTTGGATTATTGTACAATTAATAATAAATTCGTATAAAGTTTGCTTTGCATGCAAAGCTCATCAAACTAAACAGTAAACATGATAAACTTCAACCTTTTTTCCTTCTTATTTTACTTTACATAAGCTTTGATTAATGCATGAAATGACCCCCTTCTCCTTTTTCTTGCACTACAAAAGAATCATTTTGATGACTCCCCTTTTCCCTTTATTTTCTCCATAAAGCCAGCCATCGATGGGATTTTTTTTGTTTGGCGCTCTTTTCTATGATTTAATCACGATATATATATATTATCAAACTGGGCGGCTAAATACGTCCCCTGTTTAAACCTCCTATTTAGAGGTACTTTTACAACCGGTGGATTGGACCCATCAAGGGTTGATTGTTTTTCCTCTTTTTTTTTTTCTTTTTCTTCTTTTTGAATTTTTTCTTTTTTTACAACAAGACAGAGACAGGCTTTGTGGGGGGAACATTGTTGATTTTGGTAGGCAATGAGATCAGCCATGGATTTTATGGGGGGATTTTAACACCTTTTTGTTTGATGCTGAGAAGGAGGGATATCCATGGATAATTGTGGAGCCGTGCAGGGACTTGATGAATTGTTGTTTCCAGGCAGGTATTCAGGACTTACGTGCTTCTGAGTGTTTGCACACCTCGAGTAACAACCAAGGATCCAACTCCTGGATGAGGATTAAGTTGGATCGAGTCCTGGTTAATAATAGATGGAATTCTTCCTTTGATAGGGCTGCTGCGAGGTTCTTGAATGTGTCCTTATCTGATCACTCTGCCATGACTGTTGCTCTCAACAATGGCTTCTCCCTACCACGTCCTCCTTTCCGTTTTTTGAACTGTTGGGCAGATCATGATAAGTTCCAGGGGATTGTTCGGGCTGCGTGGAGTACGCCAGCTGAAGGGGTCTTGATGTTCCAATTTTTTTAAAAGCTCGAGTTTGTTAAACATGCCTTAAGGGGCCTTCATGCCTCTTAGTTTTCTGATTTAGAAGGAAGGATTGCTAACACCAGGAAAGCATTGGATGAGGCTCAGACCTCCCTCACTGAATGTTATAATGATGAAGCCAGAGCTGTTGTTTCTGGACTCATGCAACAGCTGCAGTTCTTGTTGCAGGCTGAGGAAAAATCACTCAAACAACGGGCAAAGAGTGACTGGTTGAGATTAGCCGATCGTAACACAAAATATTTCCACAATATTTTGAAGAGTAGAGAGCATAAAACTTGTATCCCTAGAGTAATGCGTGATGATGGATCATGGGCTACTTCTAAAGAGGACATTCTAAATGTGATTTATTAATTTTACACTAACTTGCTTGGCACTAGGAAGGAGTCAGAGGACCCTTTTGATGTGGAGTACTTCTCGCTTGGAGCCGTTGTCAATGATGCACAGAGGCTAGCTTTGGAGGCTAGCTTTGGAGGCTTCTTTCTCAGTTGAGGAGGTCAAAGATGCTCTCTGGGAGATTGGGAGGATAACGCTCCAGGGATCGATGGTTTCAATGCCTGCTTTTTCAAGAAGACTTGGCCAACACCAGGGCCGATGCTCACAGAGGTTATCCTGCAGTTTTTCAGCTCGGGTAAACTTTTGCGGCATGTGAATTCTACTATCCTCCACCTTATTCCTAAGGGACCTAATCCAACTCAGATTGGTAACTTCCGACCCATTGCATGCTGCACTACGTTTTTTAAAGTCATTTCAAAGTTACTTTGCAAAAGAATTAAACCAGTGATATCCTCTATTATTGATATGTCACAAAGTGCCTTTGTAGAAGGACGTTCCATTACGGACAATGTGCTCTTGTGTTAGGAGCTTTTTTTTTGCTATGATTGGAAACATGTCTCTCCTCAATGCCTGACAAAGATTGATTTACGAAAAGTTTATGATTTTGTGAATTGGGAATTTATTGAGTAACTCTTGGAAAAATTTAGTTTCCCTGTGAGGTTCCGGAGATGGCTGATGACATGCATTTCTACCCCTTCCTTCCCTTTCTTTCTTAATGGTAAGTTGTAGGGATTCTTTAGGGGGCAAAGGGGAATCTGACAAGGGAACCCTCTCTCCCCGTTCATCTTTGTCCTGGTCATGGAGTACCTCACGAGGTCTTTGAAGGGATTGAGATCTTGCAGAGACTTTCGCCACCACCCCAAATGCAAGAAGCTTAATATTGTTTGCCTAAGTTTTGGGGATTCGACACTTGGAAGATTGGAACAAAGCCATTGATATGGGGGAAATTTTCCCCTATAGACACATGGTCAAGGGGTCCGAGATTAGACCGTCCGGCCTGACTCGACTGAACCCGAACCCATGGTCAAACCCGGTCAACCACAACCTCAAACGGACTTCTCGAAATTCACCGCACAAAACCACTCCAGAGGGCCTGCTCGGGATACCCACTCGGAGTACCCGTTCGGGGAGCTTGCCTGAGTTCGACCCGGTCGGGTTACCTGGTCGGGTGACCTGGTCGGGCTACCTGGTCATGTACCGAGTCGACTTTCTCTCTCCTCCCTTGCCTATAAATAGCCCCTCACCCCTTCATTTTGAGGGATCCGATTTTCAGACCACCTGAAGAGACCAGGCCTTGGAGAGAGCATCCTCTGCTCTGACTGGCTCGGGACCATCGCCCGGATATCGGCTCGGGAGACCCCCTCGGGCCACCTGCCCGGGAGCCTGCTCGGCTCTCTCTCCCTCGCCCGACTACCTGCTCGGTATACCCGCTCGGGTATCCTTGCCTGAGCCATCCTAGTATCCTTGCCGTTTCCCGACTCAGCCTTGCTCGGCCCGGCCTCGCTTCGCTTAGCCTTGCCTTCCCTCGGCCGTACACGAAGGCCCATTTGGCGATCCTCACCCTCTTGTCTATCCCACTTGACTGTTCTCTCTCATCCCTGCATCCTTGCATCTCCCGGTTCTCCTCGTATGCAGGAGCTTCCGGTCATCTTCTTCACTTACTGACTTAAGCATCGGAGCGGTCTCCCCATGGTCATTCCCTAGGGTACTCTCTGGCCCGTTTGTTCTTGCCTTCTCAGGTCCACAGGTTCTTTTTCCTTGGAGCGGGTCGGAAACACCTCCTCATCACCATTCACTCCTCCCCCGTGCCGACCGGGTCTACTCCACCGGCCGGAGCCACCTCATCCCGATCGGACCGGGACTTTGATGATCGCCTCTGGAGGGTCCTAACTGCTGACCGCCCCCGGGATTTTTTCAGGAGTATTAGTGCTGAAAGATGAAGCCGTGGCGATGACCTTCCTTAACTTCAGATTTAGAGGTTCAACAATGTCGACCCCAATTCCTATGGCACTCATTCAACATGTCATATCATTCTGAGGGGTCAGAACATCCATACAATGAAGGAGTTTCACTTAAGGAAGCCATGCCGTCACGGAGCTGACTGGTCTCACCAAGCTGTGGCGCTACCCATTCCTAACTTCTCAATCCAAGATGCAACATTGTTGACCCGAATGCTAAACATGTTTATTTGATTTATCCAAGCATTCCATGGGGTTAAGTCAAGCATCGGATTCATAAATTTCCCTCGAGGAAGCCTTGACGCCATAGCACAACTAGCACAGATAAGAACTTCAAGGCTATGGCGACAACAGACCTCAAATCCTTATCTGAGATTTTTCCGAGACGCCGAGCATGATCTAAGGTCCTTTCTCATGATTATAAGATGATCCATGGTGTCCAATATAGATTTGGAGACGTACTTATCAAGATATAAGCCCTTGAGGCCATGAGGTCACTGAGTCCCTACGAGATCATGACGAGGCCTGCTACCTGCCTGACGCCACTAAGGCTGACGCCACGGATGCTGTCGCCCCACTTGTTTTCTGATTTGGCCAGACTGTTGCATTCCAGTTTCTGATTTCCCTCCTACTTTCACGCCTACTCTCAGGGGATCGACCAAACGAGATCGCAATGCAGCAAGAGTACTGTTTTCGTTGGTAGTAATAAAAAGATATCGAACCCAAAGGAATTATCCGTAACGAATGTTTACCAATTCCGTGGCTTTAA
>JAOWBR010168925.1:0-11549 GCA_028571145.1 Dionaea muscipula
GCCCATCTTCGGGGTAAAATCTCAGTGCACGCGTTGGAGCTTATTTACGCCCAGTACGAAGGAAGTCAGAAAGTCTCCGCAGTTTTATCTCTCGGTCAATACTAGTGCACGATCTAGACAACACACGGTCTCACTTGCAAGCACGACATGAACTGGTACGAGCAATCGTGCGTCCACATTCCTCTCGATATCATTCATGAACATTGGCGCAGGTTCTCAATGTCTCCACCCTCAATAACTGAAGAAGTTCGACTGGAAGACGCGAGAGAAGAGGCTATCGAAAGTCTCGATAGCTTGGAGGAAGCACCTCGATGCCAAATGTTTCACCGGATCATCAATTGGATCAAGCCATCCAAGAGCGAAATCCGAGAACCCTCCTACCACACGTCGCACAAAGGCAGACCGTCATCCAAGGAAGAGCGAAGCGGAGAAAAAATAAAGTCGTTTATGAAGCGTGCTGCATCAATGAGATCTGGATCAAAATTAATGGGAACGAAATCATTCAGGTCCCAATCAATAGGAAGCGTCAGTACTGTGGAAGGTACAAACAATAATGATGTATTCAGGTCACTGTAGCCCGCTGCTTACCAGCATAACATCGACTGCATTGTGGACGTCCAAGCTAATGGCAATTGTGGGTTTCGAGCAGTGGCTGCGCATGTCTTCAGCGATGAGACCCATTGGTACCAGGTGCGAATGGATTTAATCAGATGGACAAATAATAATCGTGCTTTGTACACAACAATGTGGCGTGTGGACCGTGTCGCAACAGAAGAAACACTAGCACGCCTGGACTGCAATACCTCGCCTGCACCACCATAGAAATGGATGGACATGACAACTATGGGATTAGCAATCGCATCGAATTATAATGTCGTTCTGCATTGTTTCACCCCAAATCATAGGACATCTTATACATACCTTTCACTGCTATCCGAGTCGGTTCCGGATGAAAGACGACGTGAGATAGCGATTGTTTGGGTTAACAATTGTCACTTTGTCCAGATATTTATGCACCCTAATTATCCAGTCCCACCAATATGGTCACATTGGTATAAACACGCATCGTCAGGGTCAAGAGGATGAATGAAAAAATATGAATTAGGTTTACGCTTGTGGAATGCACTATTTGGTGCTCATAATTAGCATTCATTTTTAATGTATATGGGTGTGCTAATGTAAATATGAATTGAGTTACTGCTGTATTTGAGTTTTTTTTTTTAAATAAAAGACGCTTAAACGACAGTATAAGGCCGTTTATATCATAACTAAACGGTTGTGTACGGATGATAACTAAACGGTTGTATACGGACGTATTGTAATTTTTTATAAAAAATAAAAAAAAAAAGTCCATAACAGCCATATACAGCTGTTTAAGTTCACCACAAACGACCGTATATAGCTGTTTATGGTGAACTTAAACGACTATATACGACCGTTTTATTCAAAAAAAATTAAAAGAAAAATAAAGGACAGAACCGAGGAAGGTCACCCCTTTTCTTGCAGCTCCCATCATTCACTCATCCGCCGGCTCAATTCATTTTCTCTGATTCTCTCTACGCCTCACACCCGACAACACACCCAGAGCGTCTTCTGCCTCACGCACGCCGGACTCCTGGGGTCGCCGCTCGCCTGGGGTCGCTGCCCGCTTCCGACGCCTTACCCGTGTTCGTCTCGTCGCCGCTCGCCTCAAGCAGACAAGCGCCGAAGCGCGAGAATTAGGCAGTCACCGACTCACGGCTTCAATTTCAAACCCTTACTGCCTTCGTCAGTGGTCGCCGACGCTCACGGAAGTCACCGAGTATTAGGCAGTCGCCGACGCTCACCTCCGTGGTCGCAGCCCCTCGCCTCGTGGCCACCGCTCGCCGGCCTCGTTGCCGCTCGCCGATAATTATCCACTCGCCGATTCTAGGTTTTTGACATTTTGTTTTGTTGTCGTTTTTGTTTCATTTTGTTTTTCTGACATTTTTTTGTTTCGTTTTCTGCTTTTTCTGATTCATTCGCCTTTATTTGAAGGCTTGATTTCAGATTTTCACTTGTGCTCCCTCATGCTCATCGGACTGATTTAGCGATTGTCAATTTGTCATAGCCATTGAAGAAGGTAAATTGAGGTTTTGTATAAATTATTCATTTTCATGTCACACACGGATGCCTTCCTGAGGGTTCTGTAACTTTTGTTCTATTCATGAACAACCTGATTTAGTGATTTAGTGCTATTAGTAGTCAACTAGTCATGAGTTGCCTGCACTGTCTAGTGATACTTTCCTTAGCCGTAGAATGTCCAAAAACTCTACATGTTTCACACCTAGCAGGAATCCATTGAAAATATACCTGGATTAATGCAACCTTGTCTCCATATTGTATTTCAAATTTCTTTGGGATCGGGTTCTCCGTATCTACCTCCACACACATCCTAGCATATCCTATTCTAGTGCTTGATGTTGTTTTATTGTCGATATACAATGGGTCCCCACCGCACTAGCTATCTTTCCTAATCCCTTCGCGTGCCAACACTCCGGGGGAATATTACATTCTCTCCCATTTTCTTGGTAGCAGTGGTTTGCCACCCACAAACCAAGCGGGCATGTAACTTAGGTCACCTCCAACCAAAATCCTGTGAAAAAATTTCCCACGATTTTATGAAATGCAAATCGTTATGAATTGTTCCATCAATGATTCAATATATGCATGATATCTACTTGCCAAGGGACCAAGCTGTGACTCGGTGTGCGCATGAAATTGCCTTTTGTATCTTTTAATGCCTTCTCAAATTGATTCTGATACCAACACTTTTGACAACGGTTAGCTTGATAACTTCGCCTCTTCAATACAGATATAAGATTGGCATTTCCTGTTGTTTTGGATCATAAGCCTCTTTCCACATGCTTTTGTAGCCGTGTTGCTATACTGCATGTTTCACTTGTGCTGCAGCAGCTCCTGTGACAACTACTTAAAAAATTCCCAGTTTTGGTATCTTTTTATAAATTTCTTTGAAAACTGACCTTCTGTTTTAAAAGTCCAGAAAAAAGTAATCCTTTTGATGATTTTAGAATAGCTCTAAGTTCTTTAAACTCTGAATTAAGAATCTTTATCTGAAAATGCTAGTTCACTTCCATAAGCTGATGATCTAGCTGCAATTTCCACCATCTTCTTGATCACATATTATCTAATGAGAAACTGTATGAATGCTGGATATTTTCTGTATCTTCAGTGTCATGGAATTGGTTACATATAGCTGTATGAATGCTGGATATTTTCTGAATTAAGAATCTTTATTTTTTTTTGTAGTGATTAATGGTTGATGTTTGTATGAGCTTCTGATGGTTAGGTTGATGCCATGATGCTTATGGACTTTCAAGATTTGACTGTTGGTTGGAGTAAGAAAATGCATTGAGTTGGCATTACTATCAACATAGCCCTAGGAAACTCCATTCATGGCTCGTAAGGCGAATCGACCAAAGAATGGGCTGAACCACAACTCATCAAACAAGAAAGGCATTCCGAGGTCGGAATGTGGGTCACCTCTTGGAGTGGGAAGCGGAAAAATTAATGATGTGAAGGCTGGTGCTCATGAGCTCTCATGCGATGAACAGGCAAATGGCCCTTTGATGGAGAACATCCAGGGAATCACTTCAGGGGATGGGACTAAAAAGAACAAAAAATCTATGAAGTTTGAAAAATCTGGTGATGAAGGGATGGATACAATGCATTGTCTCTACCAATCGATGGGCGACAATAGTGAGGTTGTGGAAGATGTGGTCTCAATGTTGAATGAGATGACATTTGATGGTTCCCATGACAGAGAAAGTTCGAATCAAATATTTCAAAGTGCATCAAATGGATCGAAAGAAAATGTGATTAGAATTGTACACTTCTCTCATCTGCCCCTTCAAAGTGCATGGGCCTGTGCTTTCTCAATTGGAAAGATAATATCAAGTTGGGTGGAAAGACATCAACCCTTTTTTGATGGCATAGCAAGGTGTATGCAGAGGGGTCGTGATCATATCTATATGAGATTCTTGGAGATTTACCCAATTGTTATAAGATGGCTTGTGCATGTTGGGAATATAACCCTGATTTTATCAATCATTTGGTTAGATTCTGCCCTTCGGGGCATGGGTTCCATTCTACATGCAGGAACCACAACATTTTTCGTGGTTTTATGGTCTAGCATTCTTTCTTTGGTCATGATGATTGGGATGGCCAAGTGTTTTCTGGTGTTGGTGAGCTTTGCTTATTCCTCCTCTTCCTTAGATTTTTCAATAGCGTTTTGTTAATGCTTGTCACTTAAATAGCTTCTATGTTTCTTTGCTTAAGTAATTTTTTTTGGTGATGAAGGAGATAATTACTAGAGGATTGATTAAGCTTAACAATTCAATTGCTAATATCATACTTCCAAACAATGCAGCATCTGAGATGTACAATCCAAACTAAATAAAGATTGTTGGAAAGACGTTATTTATGTAGTTTTTTTTTTTTTTACCTCTACAATTTTGGCACAGTTTAAGTTTCAGTACATTGTACTCTACACCTGGTAAAAGTCTCTTAAAACATCAGCATCTTGTTTTTCGCATCTCTTGAAAAACCTCTCAATCCTCTAGCTTTCAGCATGAAAAAAACACCTCTTGAATTTCAAACATAACTACAACGTACGAATAACACCTCTTAAAAGTTTCGAGACACCAAAACTTAACAAATCCTTAGTTCCTTTCTGATTCTGTCTTACTAGAGAATATATGGGTATGTTGAAAAACCATCAAACCGCACCGGACCGGCGGTCTAATGTTTTTTTTTTGGCGGTCCGATTTCTAATTTTACAGATTTGTCGGTTCGGTTTTGAAATTTTGAAACTGGACCGTCGAAACCAAACCAGACCGTTCAAATCATTGAACCGTTTAGAAAAATCAAATAATTATAATTATGTGTTTGGTTTGAATTTTTCTACAAACCGGACTGAGCTTGACCGTGTGTACCCCTAACAGGCCCTAAGTTCCTTCTCCTTGTTTTTGTTAGTAAGACAAAAAAGAGTTTAGTCTGAAAGTTCCTCTCTTATACTATTTTATTAATCTATACATAAAAGTTGAGAAAGTTCATTTTTGTGCATATCATGTCTTCATCTCTGTAAAATTTCCCTTCATCCCCAGTGTTTGCTCCATCTTTCACCAAACAGTTGATAGCAGCATCAGCTTGGGCTCATCATCTAGCAATCATTCTTCGTTGCAGTTAAACTAAAAGCTTGTAAGTTTTGGGTATCAAGTTCTGCTCTACAGAGAGTGGGATCCTGCTTTATGATAACCTGCAAATCTACTGCATTTATTTGATTTTTGTTGCTCAAAGGGTCTCAAGTATCTCGATACTTTAATCAGAAAGAAAGTGTAGTAAGAGCATCCGGATTGGTACAGTGAGAGTTTAGAGTTTTTTGAGTGTGAATAGTGAGAGTATTATATAATGATTGTTTGAATGGTTGGAAAAATAGAGGGTGAATAGTGAGAATATTGTGTAGTTATTAGAGTGAGAAATTCAAAACAAAATTGTAGTGTTTTAGATTGAGGTGGATGGATATTTGGAGATTTTTAGAATGTGAATAATAAGAGTATTGTGTAATGATTGTTTGAGTGTGGATAAAAAAAATAGAGGGTGAATAGTGAGGTTTTTTTTTTTTTTTTTAATACCAATACTGATGCTCTAACTAGAACCCACTGTTTGTGTTTTCTACTACCATCACGTAATATCTTTCTATGGTGTGCATGAATTACCGGTGCTTCCACACACCGAACCGTTCATCGCTGATTCCAGCTTCCATCTGATGTAGGCCAGGCAAACCTCCTACGTGGTAGTAAACTACTAAATTCCCAAGTTCAATTTTTTTTTAAAAAGTGAAGTATCCATAGATATTGTGGTATGCTACCACTAGAATATTAACCTTGGGAATAGATTGTCTTCTGAAGAGGATAATTCATATGATGACCCCCTATTGCAGAAGTATTGCATTTTCTCTCTAGTTGTCACCACCACCACTGCCACCATCAAGACCAAATCCCACTGGGTGGGGTCGAACGCACGTAATCTGTTAGTGCATAGAAGATCTAGTAAATATAGTGCGTTGGTTGTCGGCTACCTAACTCTCAATGTAAAAAGTAATACCATCCACAAAAAAAATCAAAACAATACCATCCGCAAAAATCATGCACCAAGGTGTTTCCTCACATACAGTCCTCATGAGCTAGTCTAAGACTACCATAAATAAGTACGGGCTCAATGCCATTGACCCCTTGATGCACACCAATGGTGACCGGAAAGTCACGCATGAGCCCTTCAAATATAGTTGTTGGTTTTGTTTCTTGACTTCTTATCCACAGGTTGTAGCTTGCTTATTGTATTTCATGAATGAATTGGATATTTAAAACTATTCGATCAATATAGTTGTTGGTCCTTCATGGCTTCCATCAATATAATGAAGTTCCTCCGTGGGATCAGAAGTATATGGTTTTCATATTTCTTGTCCACTAATAGGCATATATTTGATCTATGTGTTGTGGCATTTTTTTTTCTTCAAAACAAGCACAAACAAATGCTTGTGTGCAATTTTTTGAATATGTGGCCCTCGCGTTGTTATGCAGTAACCTTGCCAATTTAATTGTTCCACAATGGTGAGATCCTGTATGAGGTGCAATAGTTAAAAAGTGAGTATGGTGCAAATTGCTCAATTGAATAGGCTAAATATTTCCTTTCCGCAATTAATACAAGTTACTGTAGCTTGTTATGCTCCCTGTCCCAGCACTAGCCGGGGAAAGCTTGCGTAGCAGAGTACACCCATTTTATTGCAGCTTTGTATGTGCTTGCCAAGCCTTTTCATTGCTGCTATAAGTTCTATTTTATGACACCCATTAATTGTGATGTGGTATAATCCCCTTTGTTTCTTACATCTTCCTTGAAAGGGCCTCCAAACTCTCTCAAAAGTTTTTATGAACCACCTTTCTTTAAGGCTTCTTTCTCGTCTGTTCTCAAGCTTGACAGATGTCTGTACTATTTACTTTACTGTACAGGCTGTTACTGCTCTCATTGGTTTTTTCGTCAGTTTGATCGCTGCCCTATTGGCTGTTGCGGCATCTGGAGCTGTTATTCTGTGGCTGTATGGAAGCTTTTGGTTGACTTCTCTTGCGATTGGCTTTGGAGGTGATAATTTTGCCTTCCTCACAATGTAGTTAGATGAGATAAATGATCATCCCTCTCCATGAAAAAGTTTTAAGCTTGCTTCTCCTGATTATTGTCCAAATGCAGGATTGGCTTTTGCCTTCAGCCATGAACGCCTTGCGCTGCTGGTGACCACTATGTATTCAGTATATTCTGCTTGGATATATGCTGGATGGTGTGGTATACTTTTGGCTATGAACTTATCATTTATTTCCAGTGATGTGCTGATATATTTCCTGAAAAGTAAGATAGATGAAAGTAGAAGCACCGCCTCTGCACAAACAGCTGGAATGCAGGATCAACAATACTTCACCGATAGTGAATCACATAACTCTTATGTTGAAAGTGATTCAAGATCATCAGCAGATCGAGGTGCTGGAGTTGCTTCAACCAGTGGAACTGATTCTGAGGTTTCATCTGAAGATGAAGTAATTCGATTGTTGAACTGTACTGATCATTACACGGCATTGGGTTTTTCCCGATATGAACATATAGATATATCCATACTTAAAAGGGAATATCGGAAAAAGGTAATCTCTGCTCCCTTTCCTGACAATACACCATTGGAAATTTTGCACTTTGATTTGATTCCTTTCCTGGTTTGTCTTCCTTTCAATCTTGTTACTAGACTTTCTAGGGTATGTAAAGAGTACCATATGGAAGGTTTATAAAAGAACGTTAACTAGTATCTTGCCTGCACTAAAATATGCTACAAAGAACTGCACTTTTGCTTTTCCTTTTAAAGATGATGGTGGCGTCTATAATTCAGTAGAAATCAGATGAAATTCAGGACCAGATAATATGCCTCATATAATGCCTATGGAAAAATCTATCCAGGTTTTTAAACGTAGGCCATGAAACACCCTATATTGTGTTAGCTTCTGAGTCGTTTGCCCTGCTTCAATGTGGCAGTGATGGAGAAATGATAAACAAAACAAATTAGTAATCGTAGGATGGAATTTCCAAAATGTACAGGAAATGACGCATTTGGGGAATGTTCGGTTATAAGTACTTATGGGGCAATCAGAATGAAATTGAATGGCAAGATCTAAAAGATAAAGCTCATTAAGAGTGATAACTGAAAGATGGGAGAGGTATAAGAAGTTTTCCCAATTCAGTTTACATCTTGAGTGCTTCTGGAGGTATAATGACAACATCAGGATCATCAAATCGATCCCCCATGACCGAGTCATCCACCAAAAGAGGAAAGGTGAGAATACCCCAGACGCACCCGCTGACCACTTAAAAGCTCCTTTCTTGCTAGGGAGGCTGTTAATTCCATCATGAAACAACTCTTTATTGTTGGTATGCTGATACTGTTGGTGGGACATTAGAGGAGCGATCACCTCGTAGCTAAACTAAAATGGAGAAGAGGGATGATGATCACATGATTAGAGTAAGACCAGGTGAGAGGGCTAAAAATAACCAGAGATAGAGTCGCACCAGGAGGGACAAGAATAGCACGACATAAAGTGAGAGTGTCGACATTATGGATAAGCACCTGGTGCCACCAATACCAGTGTGAAGATTGGAAGTTCATGTGAGTGTCAGTGTAAAGACTAACAGTGATGGATGTTGACAGAATAGGTTTCCTTAAGGTAGTTTTGGAAGCACCAACCCCTTTTATTATTTGGTAGCAGGAAATGGTGAAGAAACATAAGATTTCCACGCAAAGGGTAAAGGAAAAGTAAGGTGACATTTTTCTGTGTTTCTTAATGCTTGTAAGAGTTTTGGCAAAAAAAAAATCTCTGAAATTTGATCCTATAAAACAAATTCCTCCTAAAACGAGAAAAGGCCAACATAGAATCATCCGAGTGGCTGGTTGACTATTGTGCTACTAATTGATGCTTCTTTCCTAAGATGTATTGTGTGTTACTAAGACAATCCAGTTAAATGATTGAATATTGCAAAATCTTCACATTTCTTCTCAATATGTTAACCAGTGCTTAATGTCATTTGTAAAGTTCATTGTGCGTGTAGTAAGATCCAAGAGTATCAAAAAACAATAATTAACTTTTAAACCATGGCCTAGTTTGGGTATACTGAGATTTGTATCAAGGCTCTTTCTAATGTCCCAAGGACTTTGGTCGGAAATCAACTTCAGAAGGTGTTGCACTTCATAGTTCTGAGGTTCTGTCCGGCAATATTAGCACACTTATCTACAAGGTAGCAGGGCAATTCATGATGTCACCTGTGATTCAGCATCTAAATAGAACTGCCAAGTCATTTCCTACCTCTGCAGTGGCGAGGTATAAATATTAATAGGTCACTTAGGTATTTGCTTCCAAATATTAACTATCTAATTAAATAATCCAGAATAGGTAACTTTGGCTCGGGCGGTGCGTATTAGGTAGTCGACGACCAACACACTATTTTTGTCGGATCTTGGATACATGGATACGTGTAACCGATCCCATCTAGTGAGAAAAGATTGTGTATGTTGTTGTTTGTTGTTGTAGAATAGGTTACTTAGGTATGCACCTCAAAGTGATGGATTAGGGAAAACCTAATATACACATCATAGATTATTGTCAATAAGCATGCAAACAAACAAACAAAGAAGGCAAAAGTAGAAAAAATGCTTTGCCAAATAACACAATGTAAAAACATTAAAGTGAAAAAATAGAATCTAGTTTAGTGGAAGGACAAAAAAGGGAAACGGAATGACAAAAGGAATGTAAAGACTAAATGGATGAGAAATTAAAAAAAGAAGAAAAAAGGAGAGAGAGAGAGATTTACTACAAAATTTTGCAGGTCTTGTTTTTTTACCATTTCTTTCTTTTTGGTAATTTTATTAATTTTTTTCATTTTGTAAATGCACCTTTGGATTTATTTCAGTATAGCTTTCCCAAAAATAAATAAAAAATTCAACAGGGCATGTAGTTGTGCCTCTTTGCAGTTGTCTTGCCTGCAGCTGAAGCATAACTGAGGTGTCCCTTTTGTGACACTGGAATCAATTCCTTTGGGTTTCTTAGCCTAAATGTTGACTGGTGCTGATAACGAGGCTGTTGAAAGATTTAAATAAATCCTTAACCCCTGGCCCTGGGCCTCAACTTCAAAGTACAGAGTTACAGACCTAATGTCAAAACCATAGCCAAAACCTTGAGAGTTGAGACCCACTCTTCTGTTGGTGCCCACTGTTGAATTTGTACCTGTTATTGCTCCGTCATGGTCATGACCTTACCTTACCGGGGCCTCCTGCAAGATAATTGAAATATCATATAGATTTATTTTCTTTCCCTTGCTTTGTGCATTAATCTTCTGAATTATTAGATAGCTTTAAGTGATTCCTGATTCTGAAGACGACTGATTTTTGTGACCAATCTTGTCTGTCCTGGCCTGACTTCTCATTTATTCTGAAGTTCCATTTTTTTACATCCCAAATCTACTCGCTGTATATGAGTCTAGAGGTTGACTGTCTCCTCAGCTTTCCATCTCTTCCGTGTTCCGAAAGGACCACATGCCACAATTTTTGTGTTTAATATTTGGGAATTGCATCTTGCACGCAAGTAACGTGATGTTTGTAGATCTAAGATGCTGCATTATGACTCTTGTAAGAATTCTCCAGATTCAAACCGTAATCAAATTTGGTTGCGACGGCCACTTCAATCTGCCTCTAATAAGCAATCTGTATATATTTGCAGGCTATGCTAGTCCATCCTGATAAAAATATGGGTAACGACAAGGCTGCAGAAGCTTTCAAGAAGCTCCAAAATGCATATGAGGTATATTTTCAGAGATTGCCTGTCTATTAATATTATGACCCTTTGTGCTTAGCTTTTCTCTTTTCTCTTTTTTCTTTTCTGCGTTTCTTTTTTTATCTTAAAAGGTTTCATTTTGTTTTCTAAGATTGAATAAGATTTCCTTATTAGGTTCTACTTGATTCCTTAAAACGCAAAGCATATGATGATGAACTTAGGAGGGAGGAGCTGCTTAACTATTTTCGCCGGTTCCAGAGCACTTCTCAACAGGTTCAAGTGCATGCCTTCTCTATCATTTATATTTTGGCTCTACTTTCACTTAACTTAATATCATGTGCTACATAAAATTACTAACTTATTGATGGAGATATCTAGTGTATAGAGCAGTAATTTGGTCAATCTGTATAGAGCAGTAATTTGTTCGAATATTTAGGCCTTGTTTGGTTTGAACAGTTTTTTGTTTTCTGTATTTTCTGTTTTGCAGAAAATAGAAAACGTGTCTGGTTTGAATTTTCTGTTTTCTTAAAACAGAAAACAATTTTCAGTTCAAAATCTTCAAAATGCAGAAAACGAAGAAAAGCTGTTATCTGTGTTTTCAACAGAAATTCTCAGAACACCTCAAATAAGGAAAATATTCAAACCCTAATAAATTAT
>JAOWBR010168936.1:0-11548 GCA_028571145.1 Dionaea muscipula
AAAATTTGGGAATCCGCAGCCGCTGCCTGCCTCTTGGCCTCCATAGTCCACTCCACTTTCAACAATTGATCTGCCTCCAGGTCTCTCAACTTCAAGTCTTCAACCTCACTTCCTCTCTCTCTCTCTCTCTCTCTCTCTTTTAACTTCCTCACCTCACTTCCTCTTCCTCACTTCAACCCTCACAACTTCAGCCTTCAGGTCCTCACTTCTCTCTCTCTCTGCAGCAGAGCCTCAATTTCTCTTGCTTCTCCATCTTTCTTGGTTTCAACTTCAACCCTCGGGCTCACAACCACACTTTCTCTCGCTGGTTCAACTTCAAACTTCAAGTTTTCAACCCTCACAATTGGGGAATCAGATTCCCTGAATCCCTGTGGGGATCCCCATTCCCCGTTTGGGGCGAGGATGGAGGATGTAAAATCATCCCCGGCGGGGATCGGGACGGGGACGGGGATGAGTTTGGGGTTCGGGGATCGGGGACAGGGACACCACTCCCCGGCCCCAAACCGGGCCGATGTTCATCCCTATTTGTTGTCGGGGAAGGGGTTGATTAGTGTTGTTCATCATCACAGGGTTTCGGGTTCCTTGACTAGGCAAGACCCAACCTGGTCACTAAATCATGGTCTGTGTTACTCGGACTTGGGTGTAGGTGCGGGTGTCGGACACCTCTAGTTGAAAAAGAAAGGATACGTGGATACGGATCGAAAATTGGGTATGGATACGGGGATACGATTGTTTATATATATATATAGGGAACGGATCCGTATACCCCTTTTTCACCCCCAATGAATGTGATTGGTTGATTGTTCCTCACTGCATTAAATGCAGGCTCCACTACCACCCAAAATTAAATCTTGGTCTTCCATTGTCCATAATCCAATGGTTGTGATTGAGGGTGAAAAAGGGGGTTCTTAAAACTGGCCCCATATATATATAATTCATTTTTATATCTCATAATTTATATATATAATATGCAAGATTAATATATTTATATTTTTATTCTTTTATTCTCCTTTTCTTTTCCTGTCTGTGAAAAATTGAGTACGAGGCGACGATTGTTCCTTCATCTCCTTTCCTTTACCTGTATCGGGGTATAAGGATTTCGGGTGCGCACCTGATACGAATCTCACACCCGCATCCGATATGAATTGTGTCGACACGGGTGATTCTCCATAAATGACGGATCCGAGTAACATAGAACATGGCCGCCAATCCAACTAAATACCTAGATCTTGGGTTACCGGGTAGTTGGGTTCGGGTTTAGAGTGACCCGGTAATCCAATTAAATTTAAATTTTTTTTAATAGTAAATGGAATAAAGAGGAGTTGGTTGTTTATCTAGATTATCAACTTCTTTGCACATTGAAGTTTGATCAATATGAGAAAAATATTAATGAGGTTTGTTGTTTATATAGACTACCAATTCCTTTGCACATTAAAGCTTGACCAATGTGGAAAAAATACTAGTGGAGTTGATTTTTTATATACACTACAAACTCCTTTGCAAAGTGATAGTTGATCAATGTCAGAGAAGTACTAGTGGAGTTGGTTGTTTTATATAGACTACAACTCCTTTGCTCATTGAAGTTGATCAATGTGAGAGAGATACTATAATTGTTAGGTGCGTGCTAGGTAGTTGATAACCAGTACACTATATTTGTCGGGCCTTATATGCATATATTCTACGGATATGTATGATCGACTCCACCTAGTGAGAAAAGGTCATGAGGATTGATTGATTGATTGAATGTGAGAGAAGTACTAGGTTCCATCATATTACCTTGTTGAGGTCTATGTGATGGTAGTCTACATTTTCAAACATAGACTTTAAGTTGTTCACCTTTTTAAACTTGCATACATATCAGACGGATAAAGTACGTAGGTTGATATGTAAGTCGTGTTGAAGTGATATGTGACGATAGTCATATTGTGAATTATTTTGTTTGCTAAGAATGATTAACACTAGTGAATTTTGTGGCCCTTTTTACAAACTTAGGTTAAGTAGCTAGCTAGTGTACATTGAAAGCTAGTTGTATTGGCTATTATGCTTTTGATCGATAACAATAGTAAGTTACTTTCTTTGCAATTGTTTGCATTAGTTTAAATCATTGGCATGAGTATAATTTGGTCCCTTTTGCACAATTTGGATTAAGTTGTAACCATTTGGATTAAGTTGTAACCTAGGGAACTAAAGTCCCTCCAAATTGTATTGATCATTTGATATGAGTCAAACAGTCTAATTCATAATATGAAAAAGAGAGGAATCCAAAATATTTGAATCAAAACTATAATTCCAATAAGGATATCCTACCCCTAAAACGCTAAAACAACTAAATGAATACTGTAGAATGAAATGATTGGAAAGCTTAGCCTCAAAGTGAGGCTCTTACTTGATATTTATACATTACAAAATATGATTAGTCCACTACAATATAAAGCATAGCCTAAAACAAACCTAGGCCCAAGTCCAATACTCAATACTAACTCACTTACTCACAACACTCCCCCTCAAGTTGGAGCATAGATATTAAGCATGCTCAACTTGTTACAAATGTAATTAACCCGATTTTCAGAGAGAGATTTAGTTAGAATGTCACCAAGTTACTCCCTTATCTTTACATGGCTCAACAAAATATCACAATTCTACAACTTTTCTCTCACAAAGTGACAGTCAACCTCAATATGTTCCGTTCTTTCATGAAAAACCGGATTTGAAGCAATGTGGATAGCTGACTGATTGTCACACCATAACCGAGCTAGTCTTGGAGCAGGAAGTTCCAACTCATCGACTAACTGACGAATATAGGTGACATCATTAGTCAAGTGAGCTAGAGCACGATACTCAGATTCGGTATTAGATCTAGCAACAACTGTCTGCTTCTTGCTCTTCCACGAAACTAGATTGTCACCAACAAAAACACAATAACCACTGCTGGATTTTCGATCAGAGAAACCCTCAATACGTCTATGACTATGATCACTATAGAGCAGGCCTCGACCACGGTGTCCCTTGATTTATCGAAAAATGTGGATAGCTGCTTCCCAATGAGGAACTCGGGGATCTGATATAAACTGACTAACCACACTCACCGAGAAGGCGATATCGGGACGTGTGATGGAGAGATAGTTCAACTTACCCACCAAACGTCTGTACCTATCTGAATCATCCAATAAAGTACCCTCTGTAGGCAAAAGTCTTATCCCAAGAAGCATCAGAGTATCTTGCAGCAAGTCTAGAGCATACTTGTGTTGGGATAAGAAGATCCCACACTTACAACGAGATACCCCAATCTTCAGAAAATACCTCAAAAATCCGAGGTTTTTGGTCTGAAAATGGCTCTGAAAGAATATCTTCAGGAAGGCTATCCCTGAACTTTCACTGCCCGTGATGACAAGATCATCAACATACACCACAAGAAAGATGTAGCCCCCACTAGAATGCCGATAAAAAATAGAATGATTTTTTTCAGACCGCTGTAGATCGAACTCCAAAATCACAGAGCTGAACCGTCTTAACCAAACTTGAGGCGAGCGCCGAAGCCCATATAGGTACTTCTTCAGGCGACATACATACCCACACCCCCCTTGAGCAACAAACTCAAAAGGTTGCTCCATATAAATCGCCTCATTAAGGTCCCCATGGAGAAAAACATTCTTCACATCCAGCTGATGCAAAGGCCAATGATGGGATGCAGCCAAAGAAATGAGAAGACGAACAGAGATAATTTTTGCCACAGAAGAAAACGTCTCAGTATAATCAATGCCATAGACCTGAGTATAGCCTTTGGCCACCAAGCGGGCCTTAAGACGAGTAAGCGAACCATCAGGATTCATCTTCATCACAAAGATCCACTTGCACTCACTAACCTTCTTCTCGGGAGGCAGAGGAACAAGATCTCAGGTCTGATTAACCTCAAGAGCTAACATCTCCTCAGATATGACCTGTTTCTACTCCAGGGAAGAGAGAGTCTCAGACACTGTCTCAGGAACAAGTCCAGGGCAGAGATAAAAGCTTGTAAGGAAGAAGAAACCTCTGCATATGATATATGAGTAGAGAAGGGATATGTACTACACCTCCGCTGGCCCTTCCGTAGGGCGATGGGAACATCTAGGTTCGAGGAAGGAGCAGGGGACGGGGAATCTAATGACGGAGACGAGGGATCGGCAGGGGTCGGGCTTAGGAGCAGCTACAAGAGAAGAATCCAACCTGATCGGTGGTAAGTCGATACCAAATGATACAACCCGACCGGGACGACGAGTGTACACATGGCAGATAGGAGGTGGAGGTGGAGAGGATGGAGATGTAGAAGACATAGACGGAGATGGAGAAGGAGGTGGAGACGATATAGACGGATGCGGGAGAAGCTCATAGGCCAAAGTGTCATCATCCACACACACTGATTGAGATGGATGAGGAAGGGAGGATGAAGTCACAAAGGAAGAGGAAAAAAAATAGGGTAGACTTATCAAAGGTGACATCAGCAAACACACAAAACTGTCGCAAGTTAGGAGAATAATAGCGATATCCCTTCTGAACACGTGAGTAGCCCAGGAAAACACATCTCAAGGATTTTGGGTCAAGTTTAGTGAGAGTAGGGCGGACATCCCGAACATAACAAGTACACCCAAAGATACGTAAGGAAAGAGGGTGAATAGGGTGTAAAGAGCTATCTGGGAAGAGGACACAGAAGGGTATCTCTCCTTGAAGAACAGAGAAAGGCATGCGATTGATCAAGTAGGTAACAGTTAAAATTGCCTCACTCCAAAACATTTTGGGCACACTTATGCGAAACATAAGGGCTCGAGTCACTTCTAGAAGATGATGATTTTTGCGTTCAACAACACCAGTTTGTGGTGGTGTATCCAGGCAAGAACACTCATGGAGAATCCCATGGGTGGTCATAAATGTGGTAAAGGAAGAGAACTCTCGGGCATTATCACTCCTGAATGTACATATAGGAATGGAAAAGTGTCTGCATCTCAGTATAAAACGCAGTGAAGATAAACAACTCAGTATGATTCTTCATTAAAAATAACCAAGTCATTCTTGAGTAGTCATCTACAAATGATACAAAGTAACGAAAACCTGTCTTAGACTCTACTGGACATGGACCCAAAATGTCAGAACCCAAAACGTCAGAATGCACCAAAGCAAAAGGAGCACATACTCGTTTATTGACTTTAGACTGATATGAGACTTTATTATGATGTTTTGTAAACTGACAGGACTCACAAAAAAGGTCGGATAATGATAGAGCTTCAGGACAGGGACACTTCAGATTGGAGAGCGTCGGATGACCAAGATGACAATGGAGGTCAAAGGTAGTGATAGATATGCTGGGAAAAGCAACGGGAGGTGACTCCGTCTCCAGCACGTAGAGTCCTCGTGACAAGCGTCAACCCCTACCAATAGTCTTCCTTGTCAAAGGATTCTGAAAAATATAAGAATCACCAGAAAAGATAGCATGACATCGGTGAGTCTGAGTCAAGACACTAACAGATAATAAATTAACAGATAGAGCTGAAATGTAGAGAACGGTCTGTAATGTGAGAGTGGGAGTAATAGGTACTGTCCCAATCCCTTTAACAGGGATATAAGAGTCATCTGCAATACGAACATTCGGATAAGAAGATGTAGGCAAATAGTCATGCATCATACCTACTGAGCTAGTCATATGGTCAGAGGTCCCAATATTAATAATCCACTAGCGAGAAGATGCAGAAAGATATGCAGTAGAATTGACAGAGTGCACGGAAGGAGTCAAAGAAGACATCATCTGAGTAGAAGCAAGGGGACAATCATCAGTGTGAGTAGGACCTGCCCCAAAAGAAGTCACATTAGCCGACCGAGGAGCAGATGATCGACCATGTAACTTGAAGCGTCTGTCTCGCGTATGACCAGAAGCCTTGCAATAAGAGCATGGGGGTGTGCTATCAGGAGCAGAAGCAGTAATTGTGGCAGGATGACCATGTAGCTGATAACATGTCTCAATGATATGATCAGGGTGCTGACAATGGGTGCAAAATGAGCGATCTCCCCCTCGGCCACGGCCTCGGCCACGGGAGCTACTATAATTGACAAGTGCTGGCATCAGAGGAAGACCGAATGACGCGGTTGGCTTTAGAGAAGGCTTCGGCCAATGAGGTCTCGCGACTAGCCAAAATTTGAGAACGGATGAAATCATAAGAGGGCAGTAGACCGCTTAAAAAAGGACATGATGACAAGCTGCTCACGCTGCTGCTGCATCTCAGTAATTTGGGCAGTGATTGACATCAAGAGATTGAATTCCTCATAAGTCCGCTTAAAGGAGGCAAAGTACTCGCCGAGGAAAGATTCGCCAAACTGAGGACGAAAGAAGGATTGCGATACATCATAAAGTCTGTTCATGTTGTACTTACCAGAATACAAGAGGGCTAAATAATCTCAAATCTCGCGGACAATAAGACTGGGTCACCAGATCAGTAAATAGTGGAGTCCATAGAATTAAGAAGACGAGTATAGAGACAGGTATTCGCTCGAGCCCAGGCCTTAGCCATGATAGGATCCTTCTTGTCACTAGGTCCCTCTTTAGTCAAATGATCCTCTAACTCCATACCCATAATACTAACCTCAACTTGTCGACGCCACTGAAAATAATTAGCCCCACTTAATTGAATATCAGTGAGCTTAGTGGTAGTCGAAATAAACTCAGATGAGGTCTCTGATGGAGACACATTCACAGAAGAAGAAGATGTAACCTCCTTTGTCTTATTTGCCATAACTCAAATAAGCAAGAGAGGATAAAACACCCCTAGATAATCATAAACAATCAGCAAGATATGATTTATTCAAAGCTTGAGAACAGAGAAGAAATGGAGCAGGCATGAGCTTGAAGCAGGAGCAGCGCATAGAGTGAAGGAGCACACAAGGACAACTCAAGCCTGAATCGTATAAAGCGAGTGAGAAGCACGAGGGACCACAAGAGGAGAAAGTGACCGGGAGAAGAAATGGAGCATGCTGCCTCTGGAGGTTGCCAGACGGCGGCGCATGGCGCCCACGCGCAGAGGGAAGAGTAGGCGTGTGGCGGCGCGTGGTGACTCCGGCGTGACTGCGGCCTGTGAGACGAGAGGCGGCAGGAGGTGAATGATCACCCTACACCATCCAATCAGTGAAAACATAAGGAAAATCGCGATTTGCATCACCCTCAAAACCCTAGGCGTGGGGGGATGATGGAATCGCCGCATACGGCGGCTGCTGGAGACGGGGGGCTACTCCCTTGAGGTCGTCGACCTCTGGGCTGAAGATTGGTGGTGGTGGCGGCTTGGTCAATAGGACGGTGGTGGTGGGTGTTTCAGATAAGTGCAGTGGTGGCTGAGGGCTGGGTGTTGGCGGCATATTGAGGATTTTGGCTAGGGTTTCATGTAGTAGGCTCTGATACCATGTAGAATGAAATGATTGGAAAGCTTAGCCTCAAAGTGAGGCTCTTACTTGATATTTATACATTACAAATATGATAAGTCCACTACAATATAAAGCATAGTCCGGAACAAACCTAGGCCCAAGTCCAATACTCAATACTAACTCACTAACCCACAACAAATACCACTTACTAGTAGGAAATGCAAGATATAATGGCAAAGTTTTTTTTATATTTCTATCTTTAAGAGTTAGTATTTTTCATGTCTGTTTGGTGAAGTTTGTACATTAATATTGTCCAAGTATAATTATAATAACGGAATCGTTGGTTCTTTATACAGTGGTTCTTTACATTAATATAAGTTGCACATGAATTGGTTGCTTGCACTTCTTCTCTCATGTTGATTAAACTTAAATGTGCAAAGGAGTTGGTAGCCTATAGAAACAGTCAATTCCACTAGTATTTTTTCACACATTGATCAAACTTCAACGTGCAAAGGAGTTGGTAGTTTTTATAAACAATCAATTCCACTAATATTTTTCCCACATTGATCAAGCTTCAATGTGCAAAGGAGGTTGTAGTCTAATAAACAACTGACTCCACTTATATTTTTCACACATTGTTGATGCTTTAATGTATAAAGGAGTTGGTAGTCTATATAAACAACCTACTTCACTAGTAACCCGACCTGATAAGGACCGGGTCGGTTCGACTGAACGGGTTGGGCCGGGTCCCGGTTCTGCTTGAACCCTAGGGTGTTGATTTGTTTGAGACAGCTAGCTTATATAAGCCAATATCTTCGAATTCTCAGTGGTTGGATCTTTTGCCCTTCATTCTTTTAAAACTGAGACATTCCCTAAAGCACTAAATGGTCTACTGAAATGAAGGTTTCTTTTTTCGTAGATATGGTGCTCCCAACCTTGCAGTCTCTTGATGGAGGCTGGGGAGTAAAGTGCTAAGTCAAAGCTCAATTGAAGGTTATTATCCCTGCAGGTATGTTGCTCCCAGACCTTTCAAATCCCTCACCAGGCAGCCCTTCTAATTTAATACATCCTTGATCTTTACATTATTTTTCTTACTCCATGACTGATTAGAACTTTTCAGTTAAGGTTGTTGCATTGCATCCTTGGATACGTCATTTACTACTGATTTTCTCAGTATGTACATGAAATATGATGGAAGTTGTAGGCAATAGAGTAGTGGCATTTGTTCTCATCTCTACTGTTACATGCTGTTGATAATATGAGAGGAAAATGAATTAGCGTTCTTACCCAACAAAAAAATGAATTAGCGAAAAGTGTATGTTTCTTAAAAGATGGAGATCGGTGAGGTTTAGAAGTGTAATCCCAGTTCATCTTGATTTATTGTGTGCAGGAATCAATGAACCATCAGAAATTACTTCTCTTGGGTTTATCCAGTCCTGTTTGACTAGTTGGGGTACTGAATCTCTTGATTCTTTTTGCTCATCCTCTTATACTAATGTGGAAATTGATCATTTTGGGTCGACTACGATACATCTTAGCAGAGTGCCGGATCAGTGGCTAGTTTTTGTCGGGACAACATCTCAAGAGGATATCCTGCCACTATACATGGAGTCTTTCTAAACGGACTTCAGAGAAGCAATCAACATGGCACTTTTTGCTAATGTTGAGCCTGGAACATAAAGGCTGCTCTCGAAGGACGAACATTCTAGTTCTACTTTGGCAGATCTGTTTAGTATCGATATATATATTATATATATATATATTAGGAGTTGCACTCCTGTTTTTGAAAGGTTGAATTGATTCCCCGTCATTGGCTATCCTTACATTTACTTTCAGTGAGTCCTGAAAGAGGAGTAATGACGCTTCAAATACTAGTGTTCGACATTGCAAGATATAGTTCGTTTCGTAATGTCAGTCATTCTTTACAGAAGCAGATGATGCATTCATATGTTTTTGTTCAATTGTACAAGCACTTGAGCTGAGAGGTGACAGGGGGTGAATGTTACAACGCTTTGCTGAAACTCTTGGAGTGAGCAAGCAGGGGAACAGCTGCGATTGCAGCCATAAAAGGAGAATGGCAAGAAAACCTGGTTTGGCTTCCTTCAATCTTAAGCCATCTTGTCTTTTAAACAGTTACGTTAACACACATATCACTTGCCTTTTGTCTGTTTGCACCATGTAGATCAGAGGTATGCACCTCTGAAGTGCAGATTTTGTCTGGTATGATCTCATGATTTCTTTTCTTGTTTCAACGAGCTCAATACCTGCAATTTCTTCATCCAAATATGATTTCTGTAATAGAACTTCTCCAATTGACTGATTCAGTTCAGTTCTTTCTCTTTTTCAACTTTGCTGCCCAAGAAATGAAATTTCTCATTAAGGCGTCACAGAGGAGACCAAGCCATACGCGAATTGTATGATAACTGACAAAATCTAAATTGCTAGGAATGGGAAAGAAATGAACATGGCGTTTTGTTGGCCTTCACTTAAGCTGCCGCAATTCTACCAGTCAAAGTTGAGCCTGTGGGAGTCCAGGGTAATGTTAGAGCTGTGGACTGGGCCTATAGTTACTTCAAGTACTTTGGACTGCAAAAGGGCATCGTTGTGGCGTCCAAGGTGCCTTGAAGGTAAGAGCAAGCTCCTAAATTTTTGTCTAGATATAATTTTGTTCATTTTGGTGAATTTTTTGAGCCACATTTATTTCTGCATTGCTGATTTATATGTTACTAGATATTATCCGTGTCTTCGACACGATGAGCACTTTCCTCCTAAATTAGTTAAAAATATACATTAATAAATTAAATTTTTTTAAAAAAATTCATTATTTTCTCTTTCTTTTTCTCTTTTCTCCCTCTCTCTCCCTCTCTCTCTTTCCTTTTTTCCCACTTGTTTGCCACCTAGGATAATTTTGGATAAAAATTCAAATCCCATCTTTATTTATATAATAGATTTAGTTGTTTCCCTCTAAATCTCGGGGTGCACCCTCAAATCCCGCAGTCGGTTAATCCAACCGGCAACCAGCTGGCAGGTCGTCAGCCTCATGGTAGCACGTAAAGCCCTGAAGATTTGAACCTATGATCTTGCGGTTGTTCGGTGTCTTGTAGAACCAGTTGGGCTACTAGAGAATTGGTTCCTTCAACTATATGGCATACTGCCCATATGTGGTTAAAAACAAAGAGAAGGCATAAAGCACGATAGAATAAACATTCAACATTAGGTGCTTTATTGGTACTTGAAAGTCAGGAAAACATACCTGTAGTAAATGGTAAAAACTACCAAGTGTTAGTGCCTATCATCACCAAGGCAAAAGCTTCCTCCTCTACCTATAAGTTCTCTGACAATTTGGAGATGATGATGGGTGTAGATTTAGGTGAAGAGATAATGGGAAAGCATATTTCATTCATTGTCAGCAAAAGGTTTATATACATCATGTATCAAATACCTAAAATGCTCCTAAGGGTCAAGACATATAACACTCCCCTTCAAGTTGGAGCATAGATATTAATCATACCTAGCTTGTTATATAAGAAATCAACTCTATCCCCCGCTAATGATTTGGTGAGAATTTTGGCAAGCTGATCACAGATCTTCACATGGCTCAACATTATATCACCTTTCTGGAATTTCTCTTGAACAAAGTGACAATCCACTTTTTATACGCTCATGAAATACTGGATTTGAGGCAATATGAATAGCTGACTTACTATCGCACTACAATTGAGCGAGCCTTGGAGAAGAATATCCTAACTCATCTAATAACTATCGAAGAAAGGAGATATCACTACTCAAATGGGCTAAGACACGATACTCAAACTCGACACTAGACCTGACCATAAAAGTCTGTTTCTTGCTCTTCCAGGAGACTAGATTTTCACCAACGAACACACAATAGTCAGTCGTGGACTTCCTATCAAAAGGTAAACCTGCCCAATCGGCATAAGAAAATCCCTCTATTCGATGATGCCCATGATCACTATATAGCAGGCCTCGTCTGGATGTCCCTTGATATATCTGAGAATGTGCAATGCAGCTTCCCAATGAGGAGCTCGAGGATCAGACATAAACTGACTAACAACACTCACAGGAAAGGCAACATCAGGACGGGTGATGGCAAGATAATTCAACTTACCCACCAACCGCCTATACCTGTCTGGATCATCACATGTCTCAC
>JAOWBR010168947.1:0-11546 GCA_028571145.1 Dionaea muscipula
CCATTGGGTTTTAGGCTTGTGCGGGTCGTGGTAGGGGTCCACGGGTCGTACGCCGGTCCACCCGGGGTGGGGTGTGATACCACGGGTCATACACCGGTCCACCCGGGGTGGGGTGTCAAAAACACTGCTCCTCCGCCACATCCACTAAAATCGGTTAAAGCTTACTTGCAAAACAAGCAGAGGTAATATCTATCAGCCATTGCTAACTAGTGAGATGAAATACGAACGGAAAGTAAATGAGATAAAAGCATGCGAAACGAAACCCGTTTTCGAAGGTGAAATCCCTTAAAGCATTGCAAGTCAAATATCCGCTCAAATCATCCATTCCCTATGAATCACAAGTGGGTCGATGCATAAAACCATATGACTGAAATCCCAAAGAGATGCTCTCTATAAAACATAGACATAAGCGATAATGGATATAAACTGGATCTGCCATATAAAAGTTACATATTGCTAGTTAGGATATCCCAGTAACGCCACCTTGACAGCTACAATCCGATATGGCCACCGAGAGTATGTACCATCAAGAGGTAACCGCCTTAATCCCTCCGTCGCAAATGGAAATACCTCTGGAAGGAGAAACACCCCAAGGACTGGAAAACACATTCATATCAAGTCCAACAATTTCTCAAGGCTAAATAACCTGCAGGTCAGGTCATCAACCAAAAGCAAATTCCAGAATAGTTATGAAAAAGTCCATATAAAACATATGAAGCCACCAAGACCCAATGGTAAAAAACAAGTATGATTAACCATGGACTATTTTAAAACTGTATTGCTACTATGAAAAGGATGAATTGGACGGAAACAGGTGAAATCGAGTGATATTCCAAAACACTCAAGTATTATCAGTCCGGCATAACAACTCACCTGAGAGAGAAAAATTCCAAAATATGAGAACCAGTTCCTAATTATGTTTCAGCCGACCAACAAGGTTGCCAATGGTCCCTAGTAAATAAACATAAAGCATATTCACTAAAATGCTTAAAAAAACATAAAAGTCCAAAACCTTTAATCAATCCTTTAATCCCGCTAAGGAACCTTCCAACAACCCTTAAACTTCCTTATTCACATGTATTAAACATCCCCCAACTCTAAAGGATCAAACCAGAAAATATTAGAATCGCACAATGGGCACCACAGACTTCACCATGGACGTCCGCTCGGACGTCCATGGATGCTGCAGAAAACGTACTGTGTTTTCCCTTGCTCAAAATCTTTGAAAACTTAGCCAATACTTCAATTAACCCTTGAAAACATGTTTCAAAACATCTCTTAAGCATATCCAGCCCATTTCTACTAAGTTTTAACACCCAAACTACAATAACATCAATTGAAATTTCCGGAATTTCATTAAACTCTTAACCTAGAATTTTATACCATGCTTGAAATCCATTTTACTATTCATGAGCATCAATTAGAGGCTACTACATATCAAAATACAAGTAGAAAACATGTCTAGGTCCTTCCCATGCTCCTATATCAGTCCAAACATAAATTCATATGGTGAAAAAACCATAAAACCATGGAAGATACATGCTAGAACTATAAACACACTTTCTCTTCATGCTATCATCAAAGAGCATCAAACAAAGGTTAAAACTTACCTTAATGAATCTGAAATGGAAGGGTTTAGCCCTTTCCTAAGCTTCACAAGGACAAGACTACAAGAACAAAACTCCAACTTAGAAGAAAAATGGAAGAACCAAGACTCCTCTTCTCTTTCCTTCCTTTCCACTTCTTCCTCTATCTCTCGGGTCTCTCTTTCTCCTCCTCTTTCTGCTTCTCTTTGTTTTCCCCTTCGCTAAATGATCAGATTATGGAACTAAGGAGGAGGTGGAAATGAAGGCTACGTGCCTTCTCATGGCCTAAGTGAATTAATTCATATAAATCCCTTTCAATCCACTTGCTTTGGTCAAAGGTCAACATAAGGGGCTTTGCATATCTTCTTCTCCTTATCCCAAACGTGCAGGGCAGCCCATACAGAAGGCAAGGTTCAACTTCTAACTTCACCATTATCAAGTCATTAACTTTAACTTTAACTACTACTCACAACAGTCGTATCACACGCCTCAAATTAAATCCAACTATTCCAAACCTTATTAATATGATAGTCGATGTTCTCGATTTCTCATAACGAACCGGATGGTATCAAAATTGTATCTTTCAGAAGTCTTTTTCTCAAAATGATCGTTTTACCCTTTAAACGCATCATTTCCTTCTTAATCTCTAAAAATCACTATGACTACTATAATATTATTATTAATAATATAATATCAATAACCAGTAATTAAAATAATACGTATATTAAATTAAATAATATTTAAATTAAATTAAGGGCAAGAGTATAACATGCATTTCAACCAGTAGGTCCTTCACTCATTTATAATACTTTAAACAATCTCCATTCAGCAAATCATTCTTCATGGAAGCAATGTCGAATATGAACTTCAATCATGATGGATCATGCACTTACAACTTTTATTTCTTTTCACTTAATCACATCTAAACAACCAAGCATCAAATCATCAAGTGATTGTTATAATCAAAACATCAAGGGTCAACAAATTTCCCCTTTTTGATGATGACAAACACTTGATGCATTTAAACAAATATGCATGGTAGAAATAAGTTGACATAAATCAAGTTTAGCATGTTTCACACAAAGTGAACACGATCCATAAAATCTCAAAAGTATATTCGAAGAAAGTATAACAATACATTTACTAGAAAAACACTTTTATAACATCTTAGTCATATCCATCCACCAATGAAAACTAAAAGAACTGAATCACAACTAAGCAGTAAAGATTAAAACCAACCAATTAAGTAAAGATTCTAAAATCAAGACTTCCTGGATATACTCCAGTAGATATCTGGGACGAGCAGGCGCATCCATATGCTATTCATTCAACATAAAATGCATCAAAATTTTCCCTTTATGGCATCAATAAAAAGACAATACGCACCAAAGCTAGAGAATCAAAAGATATAACAATGTAATGCAATTGAAGTCACGAAGCAAAACAGTTACTTATGGTAATGGAAATGAAAATATGGAAATGTTTGATCAAAGTAATCAATATAACGATAAAGGACATGATAAGAATGTGTCACATGATATAAAGATGGTCAAAAGAAGCTAGGATCAGTCTAGGAGGTTTCTAGGGTCTAGGGGAGGTTGGTGGGTTTGGTTTGATCTTCTGGAAAAGCTCCTAGAATCTAGTGTTGGCCTTGAGAGCTCTGTCTATCTCAGCTTGTAGGTGAAACAAACCAAAATCTAGAATGGTTCTCGAGGGGTCGACTCCTCTGGCTATGCTCTTCCCTTTCTGCTTGACTGGTTGAGCTGCAGGAGTAGTGACACCCTCACCAACAGTATGTTCTTCATCCACAACATTAAAAGACTCTTCAATAGTATAGGAACCAACAACCTCAGCATCTGTTATATTTTGTTCCCCCTCAACTTGTTCCCATTCAAAATCATCAAGGGTCGACTCTTCTGCTCTCTCTTCTTCTACTGTTTTCTCACTATCTTCCTCCTCTTCTACATTCTCTTCCTGATTTCCTTCCTCATTTACTTCTTCATTTTCCTCATCATCTCTCCTTCGTTTGGCTCTAGAACTGAGCAACCACACTCCATGCTCCCTTCTCAGTTGGCACATGCTCAAGAAGGTTTCATCATAAAAATCTGTTTTCACAGGTTCATTGATTATCCTCCCCCTTATTACTCTCTTCTGCATAATCAAATCAGCTGGTAGTGTAGGCAAAACCTCACCTTTATTTTCAGTGTCAGAATATAAAAGAATATCAGCTTTCCTTGCTTTTTTTTAGACTTCTTTTTTTCAGTTTGCTGTTTCTTTTCAACAGAGGGGTCGACTCCTCTGCTGATCTATTTCTTTCTTTGCTTTGTTTGCTCAGCAGCTCTACCATCACTTTTAACTTTCTTCAACATGTCAGACAACAACTCATCTTCCTCATTAGCATTAACATTATGCCTACTTTTGGTCCTTGGATCCTTGTGAACAGATTGTGCATCCTTCCTCTCTGTCTTTTTTGGTGCTTCTTTCCTTTTTCTACCACTATCCTTCATCTTCTTTCTGCTCTTCACACTCTTACTTTTCGATACACCTCCACTTGCTATTTTGCCTAATCTCCTGCTAGGCATAGGCTTACCTTTATTTTCACCAACTATCAAAATCTCATCATTACTGGTATTCTTCATCTTTTCGAGTAACAATGACACTGGTCTTTGTGAGCTTCTATCGATTGCGAGTGGCTCTGGATTCAAGAGAGGGACATCATAAGGGATTGCTGGATGTGATTTGCATGGAGTAGATGTCGTTGGTGTGGCGATGGAGTTGATCTCTGGTTGAGCTTTGAGGGAGTCGAACTGGGGAGGGGTCGATGAGAATGTAGTTTCGGTTAGGGCTTTTGGTTCGACCTTGTGGCTCACGGTTTATGCTCAGGGTTTTATGAGGGTTTAGACTTTCCAATTTAGGCAGGCTGCAGTTATATGGAAGGGTAGAATAGGAAATGAAGATACCACAATATAACTGAATGCAACAATTCTAAAATTACAAAACATGCATAAGAGTCTACTCTCCTTTAATTGTGTAAATGTCATTTGAGCAATAACAAAAAAATATTCAACTAGACACACTTTAAGTGAATTTAATCAAACCTAATCCTAATCTTATTTTTTCAAATCTTTCCCTACTTAGTGGTTCTGTAAAGATGTCTATTAGTTGATCTTTAATTTTACAAAATTCCAATTTCACATTCCTTCTTTCCACATGATCCCTTAGGAAGTGATGTCTAATATCTATATGTTTACTCTTCGAATGATAAACTGGATTTTTAGACAAAAAGATAGCACTTATGTTGTCACAGAAAATAGTAGTGCATCAATAAATCCCTGAGCTATTGACATATCCATAAGCATTATGCACAACAAGTAGCAGATGGTATGTACTCAGCTTCCGTAGTAGATAAAGAAACATAATTTTGCTTATTTGAAGCCCATGAAACTAAGCATGATCCTATAAAATAGCACATACCTGAAGTGCTTTTTCTATCCAACAAACAACCAGCATATTCGGCATCAGAAAAAGTAACTAAATTAATATTAGTGCTTCTAGGATACCATAAACCAAAATCACTGAATCCTTTCAAATATCTAAAAACTCTTTTCACAGCTTTTAAATGAGACTCCTTAGGATTAGCTTGAAATCTAGCACATAGACACACACTTGACATAATATCAGGTCTACTAGTAGTTAGATAGAAAAGTGATCGGATCATACCTCTGTAGAGTTTTTCATCTACAATTTCACCTTTCTCATCTAAATCTAGTTTACCTCCAACTAGCATAGGTGTGTCATATGGCTTAGCCTCACTTAACTCATATTTGTTCAACAAATCCTTCAAGTACTTCTATTGATGAATGAGAGTTCCTTCAGGTGTTTGATTAATTTGGAGACCAAGGAAAAATCCTAGTTCTCTCATATGACTCATTTTGAATTCACTCTTCATTAAACTTGAAAATTCATCACATAAGGATTCATTAGTAGATCCAAATATAATATCATCAACATAAACTTGAACTACTAAGACATATTCCCCCTTGGTTTTTACAAACAATGCCTTATCAATTTTTCCTCTCAAATATCCATTTTCTAAAAGATAACATGAAAACCTTTCATACCATGCTCTAGGAGCTTGTTTTAAACCATAGAGAGCTTTGTCAAGTTTAAAAACATGATTTGGAAAATGTGGATCTTCAAAACCTGGGGTTTGTTCTACAAAAACTTCATCTTTCAAAAATTCATTCAAAAATGCAGTTTTAACATCTATTTGATGCAATGAAAATCCTTTAAAGTTAGCAAAGGCAATAAGCATTCTAATAGCTTCAAGTCTAGCCACAGGAGCAAATGTCTCATCATAGTCAATTCCTTCCTCCTGATTATATCCTTTCACCACCAACCTTGCTTTATTCCTTATGATCATTCCATTATCATCAACCTTGTTCCTAAATACCCATTTCAATCTAAGAATATTATGATCCGTAGGTCTAGGAACTAGATGCCACACTTTGTTCCTTTGAAATTCATTCAACTCCTCCTACATAGCCATAATCCAATCAGGATCCTGCAAAGCAACCATATGATCTTTAAACTCAACTTGTGATAAGAAACTGAAATAAGCACAAGCATTATATAATGGAGATCTAATTTAACACCACTGCTTGGATCACCAATGATATTATCTAAGGGATGAGAAGATTTTTATTTTCAGTTTTTAAGGGGTTGATTCCTCTATGCATTTTCTCTTTGGGGCAGATTTTGTTCATTCTCAGTTTGCTAGCTCGAATTGCTCCCATCTTCAGTACTGGAAATGATTTCATTAAAATGATCTTCTTCTCTGTTTCCCACTGTTCCTTGATGCTCGGGATCTCCATTTTCTCTGTTTGTTTCTGCTTCGGTAGTTTCTGTCTCCTTTCTAGAGGGCTTGACTCCTCTGGAAAGTCCTAGCACAAAATCTTCATCCTGCACAATAAAATTTGATTAGCCTCATCAAATAAAATATGGATGCTCTCTTCAACACATATAGTTCTCTTGTTTAACACCTTGTAAGCCTTACTATGTGGTGAATAACCTAGGAATATAGCCTCATCATTTCTAGTATTAAATTTTCCTAAGTTATCTTTTCCATTATTCAAAACAAAGCTCTTGCATTCAAAAATACTTAAGTGAGCAAGATTAGACTTTTTGTTCTTTAATAATTCATATGGAGTCTTGTGAAGCAAAGGCCGAACTAAGCCTCTATTCAAAATATAACATGCAGTATTTAAAGTCTTGACCCTATAACTTTTAGGTAACCCACTATCAAGTAGCATTGTCCTTGTCATGTCTTCTAAGGATAAATTCTTCCTTTCCACTACTCCATTTTGTTGAGGAGTTCTTGGGGCTGAAAATTATGGTCAATTCCATTTTTCCTACAAAAATTATCAAAGTTAAAATTTTCAAATTCAAAGCCATGATCAGTTCTAATGGAAATGTCATCACAGATTTAATCAGTTCTAATGGAAATCAACTTTTATCCAATTTGATTTTACACCCTCTTAATGAAACTTTCAAACTCATTAAATGTATCATCTTTCCCCCTTAAAAAGATAATCCATGTAAAACGGGAAATGTCATCAATAATAACAAAAACATACCTTGCACCTTCTCTACTTTAAACTCTCATAGGTTCACATAAATCCATATGTATCATTTGTAGAGGTGAAGTAGAACTTACTGTTTTCTTTGATTTAAATGAAGATCTAACATGCTTACCTCGTGCACAAGCATCACATAAACTCAATGATTTAAATTTTACCTTTGGTAATCCTCTTACCAACTCCTTTTTGTTCAAATTCTCCAAAAGAGAATAGTTCGCATGTCCAAGTTGTCTATGCCATAATGTGGGTCGTCCTCAAATACGCTCATGCAAGACAAAGAAGAAGAAGGTAACATGTTAAGATCCACTTTGTAAACATTGTTACTTCCTTTTCCTTCAAAGATGATTTTACATGAGTTCTTGTCTTTAACAAAACATTTTTCAGAATTAAACTCAAAAATATTACCTCGATCACAGAGTTGGGATATGCTCATCAAATTGTGGTTTAAGTCTTCAACTAAAAAAACATTATCAATAGAATGAGTTTGAGACCTACTAATCTTACCATACCTAATAATTGTACCTTTCTTGTTATCTCCGAATGTCACACTACCTCCTTTGGTTGCTGTAAGTGAGAGAAATAATGAGGAATCTACAGTCATGTGACAAGAACAGCCACCGTCTAAGAACCATGAATCATCAGCTGAACTGTTCTTTTTCTGCATATTTAGAGCAGTCAACTCCTCGGTGTCTGCAGTTCATGAAAAAGCTTCTGGATTTCCTCGGTCATGAGCAGAAAAACATCTTCCCATTTTCTTCATGTCTTCAAATGTGTTGTCCCTTTTCACCTCAGCCTACAGCAAAGAAATCAAGTAGTTTTAGGTACCCAAATGTATTTGGGTCCTCTCGGGTTAGCGGGAACAAAATAGGAGTTTTCATTTTCACAACATTGTTCACACGTGATTGATCAGTATTCATGCGTGCATGCACATATTGCATGCTTATTTTCATGGCATTTTCACCCTTCGTGCATTATCTAAATATATGTCCAAGTGCACCACAAGTTCCACAAATAATGGGTGAAGGCATGTCAAGGTATTTTGATTTTCTAGGTCTCTCATATCTACCATACCCGAATCCTTGCCTATGCACATGTCTACCTATCATCTCAATAACTTTTTCAACTAACCCTTGACTTTGGATAAGTTTTTCCTTTTGTGATTTGGTTAACCAAGTTTGTTTTTCCTTCTTTTTCAATTTATGCTAAAGATAGTGTTTCTTTTGTTCCACAGCCTCAAGAGTCAACTTTAAGCTCTTCACACCAGTGGTTGATGTGCTAGCTTCATCTTTTGCACTCTTCATAAATTTGGCTTTGAAAATTTCGGCCTCTTGCTGCAGGAGTCGATTCCTGCAGTCCTCCAAATTTTCCTTAAGCACGACATTCTCTTTTCTCAAAGCAAGCAATTCAGAAAGATCATCAATGGATTTCTTGCTTGATTTCATGATGTGTTCCTTTTCAGTTTTCAACACTTCAATCTCAACATGCAAATCACTAATCAACTCATTAAGTTCTTCCACTTGTGAATCATGCAATTTTTGCTTCTTAATCAATTCACCTTTTTCATTATTTAACACTTCAACTTCAGTTTTCAAGTCATCAACAAGCTCATGTTGTTCATTCAAGTGATTATCATGCAAGTTTTGGTTTTCTACCCAATTGTTCTTTTCTTTTTCCAAAACATCAATGTCATTTTTCAATTCAATCACTAACTTATTTAATGCATCTCTTTCCTTAAGTAAATCATTATGACTTTCAACAATATCCTTAAATACGCCGGCAAGTGTATCACGTGGAATTTTATGAAATTTTTTAAGGATCTTAGAAAGTACCTGAGGGATCGACTCCTCTGTGTCCGAACTTTCTTCAACATCATTGTTTGTCGTGAGACAATAAGTAATCTGGGCTTGCTCTTGTGCACATACTTCTGGTTCCTCTGAATCTGAATCTGAATATGAATCTTAATCTGAATCTTCCCAAGCAACCGCAGCAACAATCATCATGGCCTTTTGAAAGGCCTTGGATCCATATTTCTTCTTATAACTCGGCTTCTCCTGTTTTTCGTTTGACTTTTGGTCAGCTTGCAATGCAATAGATTGTTCTTTCCTGAAAAATTCACTCTGTTCTTCTTCTATAAGAGTGATCTCTTGAGTAAGAAAAGATCCAATGAGCTCATCTATTTGCATAGTCTTCAAATCCTTTGCCCCTTGAATGGTCGTTACTTTCGGTCTCCATATCTTGGGTAAGATCCTCAAGATTTTCTTCACTCTTTCTTCAGGTGTGAAGGTTTTTCCATAGCCTTGAGGTGCATTGATTATCTTGGTGAATCGGGCATACATATCAGTGACACTTTCTCCTTCCATCATGCTAAACATCTCATAGTTGTGAGTGAGAATTTCAATCTTTGATTCCTTTACTTGATCGTTTCCCTCGAATTTATTCTTCAAACTGTCCCATATTTACTTAGCAGTCTTGTAGGCAGAGACTTGATTGAACTCATCTGCGGATAGAGCACACTTCAATAAGTTTTTGGCTTTGGCATTTTTCTCGACCTTCTTGTAATCACTTTGAGTCCATTTGTCTTTAGACTTTGTAACTTTTTGTTTATTTTCAATTTTGAGTCGTCCGGTCTTCAAAATCTTCCAAACCTCATAATCTACTGACTTGATGAAATCCTTCATTCGTCTCTTCCATAGATTGTAAGCATTGTCGTTGAACATTGGAGGTCTTGTGTATGAATGTCCTTCTTGGATAGATCCCATGATCCTTTCTCAGGTGGTTAAACCTGTACATGAGAAAGACTATCTTTGATACCAATTGTTAGAATCCAAGAGAACACCAAGAGAGGGGGGGGGGGGGGTGAATCGGTGTTTATAAAAATCGTGGCAAATTAAAACAAGTTGTTGTTTTCTGTGAGGGGTCGACTCCTGCGGAATAGGGGTCGACTCCTCTGATAAAGCAGTGTATGATCAAAGCAAACTTTAAAGCAATCAATCAACCAATTCAACAAAGAGTCATCTGGAAAATAATTTTTTTCATTGATATAAACATGAATCAGTACAACGTAGTGATAGCAATGACTCTCTATCACCCAAACTCGATATAGACAAAGACTCTCTTATACCCACTCAACAAGGCAATGAATCTCCTTAGTCGAAACTCGATATAGACAATGACTCTCCTACACCCAACTCGATGAAGGCAATGACTCTCCTCCACCTAACCTAAGATGGTAATGACTCTCTACCTAGGTAACTTGAAATCTCACTTGGGATTCCCAAAGAAGTAACAAGATGATGAAAGTAAGTGAACACCTCTCTAGACTAGTCAAATAATCAATGTAAACCAACTATGGAATGCAAACACTTATCTATGAAACCAAACCTGTCTTCCAGAGGATTGTACGTGTGAAAATCAGTAGGAAAACATTGAGAGGATCGCGTTTGCGAAATCCAGAACTTGCTTTGCACTTCTCTATTTTGCTTGAAGAAATTTTATCACTTGAATTCGTATGAAGTGAGTGCAAAGCAAGTAAAACGATGTAATATCTTTATAGATGATGTTCCCATGTAAAATACAAAAGAAAATTGTTCATAGAATATCCATAAATGATTGCATCAAATATTTTGGAAAGATATGAAAGATATTTCATTAAAACCAAAACTTTCCAAAAATAATTTATCTTCTTCAAATCTTTTGTAATTCTCAATATTCAACGATATTCAGTCACGAAATATCATCCAAAATATATCTCAAAGCATTGGAAAACAGTTTGAAAAACATTTAAAATCATGAGGTTAGATTTGTAAATTCTCAATGAAAATCGGAATTGTCCAGTATGGAGGAGGGGTCGACTCCTCGAGTTGTTTCCAATAGATGTTCAAAAACTGTTTTTCAAAAACAAGTTGTGTGTAAGTGTGTGTGTGTGTAGATTCTCTATTAGACAGATTAAATAATCAAGATAGGGTGTTTAGCAATCCTTACAAGGATCCTATGCATTAGACTCATTACACACAAGACTTCATGAATCTTCATGACTTCCTTGAACTTTATCAATGAGAGATTGACTTTAAGGTTCCTAATGAAGTTCTTCAATAATCATACTTCCAACAGCTTCTTGATTCATTTTAAAGACTTGAATCAACATCTTTTTTATCTATGAATCATCACAACAATCTTGACAACAGCTTGATCACAACCATCATTCATATATGGACATAATTCTAACAACTTGAATCCTATTCACTTAACCACAATTGAACACACCAACCATCAAATCATATCAAGTGATTGTTATCATCAATGTTAGGATTTTATCCTAAAG
>JAOWBR010168958.1:2678-20649 GCA_028571145.1 Dionaea muscipula
GGATGGTCGTCCGACGTCAAGTGCTCTGGTGGGGGCATAGCCTATGTGCTCTTACCAAGCAAATCTGCCCTAGCCCGGGTAGACTCCTCGATCTCTAGCAAATCCTGATTGGCTGGGACCTGCTCGAGAAGGTGTCCAGGTGCTCCAATTGTGCCAGGTTGGCGGGAAACCAAACTATCTCGAATCTCCATAAGGAGACTCTTCAAGTGGTTAAACTCTGCTCGGGTCGGTGGGCTGTCCTCTGTGGAGGTTTGCTGTTCACATCTAGTGCGAGTTGGAGAAGAAGTAGACATGACTAATTGTCTCTTCCCATGGGCGACGCCAAATGTTATAGCCTGAAAATGAGTCAAGCAAAACACCAACTAGCTTGAGAACCGGCTCCGAACGGTCGGGCCAAGGTGGGACGGTTCAACAAGCTAAGTCAATGCTGGATCAGCTTCACAGATGATGAAATCAACTTGCGGACCTGAAAAGATGAGAAAACCACGTCAGAGGGAAGCCCGAGGTGTGAGCCCAGGAAGACCGCTCTGATGCCTAAGTCAGCAAGTGAAAGCAAGACGCGGAATCAAGTTTAACGTCAGAAGTCGGAAAAAAGAGATAGATCATACCAGGGGGTGAACCCTATTTATAGGGGAGGGGGCATGATCTGCCTAGGTGATCAGCCCGGCTGATCAGCTCGACGTGGAGGATTTGGGTGATGGTGGGAGAGGGAGGATGAGCCGGGCTGATCTCCCGGGATAATCAGTCGGGCTGATCACCCGGGTTGATCAAGCCCAGGCCAGCTGGGCTGGCCTCGACCCTAAGGGGCTAGCCCCGAGCTGATCACCCGAGGTAATCCCGTCTGATCCATCCGGTCCTGGTCCGAGCGTCGGTGAGACCGATTGTGTCTCTTGTATCCTTTGTCCTTTTGTTCACGTGTATGGAGGAATTTTCCCATATATCAGTTAACTTATGGATAAAAGTAAAAAAACACGGAAGTTGACTTTCGTATGAAATTTTAAAAAATTCAGAATTAAACTAAAAAAAATTATACAAACGGAAGTTAGGTTCCATTTATAATCTATAAATTCGGGAGTTAACTTCTGTCAAGAAAAAAAACCCCACAAAACGGAAGTTAACTCCCATTTAAAACCTACAAATATGGGAGTAACTCCTGTTTAAAAATAAAAATAAGAAGGGCAATATGGTCCAAAGTATGTATGCCGAAAGTGTTAAAAACGATGAAGGTTGAACACATCCTGTATCTAATATTTCCTGTATAGTGCAATACTGCAGACCATGTGTGTTTTAATTTTACGAAAACTTACTGGCATGTCCCTGGTGCCCTTGATTCTCCATCTGGTATTGAATTAACGATGCCCTTTTGGATCTTCTTGTTCCGATCTCAAAGTCTGCTACTTCTTGTTTACTGGATAACAAGGATCTCGTGGTTTTTCATCGACCAAAAAGTCTAGCAAATAATGAACAAACTTTCTGATATTTTGTATTTGATCTTCTACTGATTATACATTGAAAATCTCCAAGTTATTGGACTTGTAATGAGATAAAAATCGCATATCAGCAGGGACCATACAAAATACACACACACATGTATGTATATATATAGGGGTCGTTCCACCGACATGTAATTTAACATGGATTTTGACATGCACTTAATTTGGAATGTTTTGAGACGATTCGAAACGGTGGATTCGTTTAAAATGTGTTTTTAAGGGTGTACATGTGAAATCGTCAGAAAAAAGACCGGAAATGGCTCCATCCGGACATTTTTTAGGACAATTTAGGCCGATTTAAATATATGCTACACAACCTTTTCATAAATGATTTTAAATGATTCGAACCGTTGGATGTGTTCAAAATATGTGTTTTATGAGGCTACAAAAATCCCTACTGGAACCTGAGGTATTAATGCATTAAAACGAATAAGAAAAAATATCGAAAAAATAAAAACCCTATAAAAACCCGAGTATATTTAGGTACAATCAACCCTACCGTAACCCGAAGGGTTAATGAAATCCTTTTTTGAACATTTTGAACACATCCAACGGTTTGGATCATCAAAAATCATTTTGAATATCATACTTCCTTTATAGTGTCAAAATCTGCCCGAAAAACGCTCGGATGGAGTCTTTTTCGGTATTTTTTTTTTCGACGATTTCACATGTATACCCTTAAAAACATATTTTAAACGCATTCACCATTTCAGATCGTCTCAAAACATTTCAGAACATATCGGTGTATAAACTGGTGTATAAACAGGTGTACATATAACCGCTCCCTATATATATATATATATATATATATATATAATCCCTTCTGATTGGTCTTCAAACCTGAATTAATCTCTGATGGACCCTGATCCTAGTAACTTCAACATCAAGTGAATTATGTTCAAAGAGCCACCGGCCACGGCACAAGTTTCATCTCTCTACCAACACTTCCCCATACATTAAATACTATCATCTACTGCATATTTGGTAAACAATTAAGTCGATCGATCTTTTACTCCAATGTCTTCAAAATAAATAAAGAAAAGCTTTTTTCCCCAGTACTGACCACACTACCTTTTCTTAGAATCTCAGTTTCTTCTTATGTATATTTCTTTCCTTTCCTAGCACATATATACCAATACCACACTAATCACGATCACACCAACCAAAACCAAATTAATCGATCAGCCCCTCAGATTATGATTATAACAGCAACAGCTAAACTACTATAATGGTAGCTAGCGGAGCTGATCATGAAAAACAAATCAAACTTATATAAAAGTAGCTAGCTAGCTTAGCTAGCCATATATATATATATATATATATATACACACACTATTAAGTTAAATACATATATATATATAGCCTTTCTTCCATGATCATCATCATGGCTGCTTGGGGCCTCAAGTTGGTTCATTGTCTCCACAAGATGATGATGATGAAGGCTGCTGCTTTCTCCTCAAAAACTAGCTTGGTCATCAGGATCAATCTTCTCTTCCTTGCTCTCTTCCTCATTGCATATGCAGCCATTCTCCTCCCTCCTTCTTGGACCAATACTCTTCCTATGTATGCACCACCGCCCCTCGTAAGCTGCTCCCTCCTCCGCCAGTGCCACCACAAGGTAAGGTGAGCCAAGCCGCCATTCTCATGCCCGGTTCGATTTTCTAATTCATATGTAATATCATTTCATGTATATGCTAATATGCAATTGGTTAATTAGATCATTCCCATGCATATGAAAGCTAGCTAGATTATGCTACTCGGTTTCAGAATTAATATTGCCCAATTTATTATTAGTTTTATGCAACATGAAATAAACTCTGAAATGGTATATAATTAATATTTATATATATGGTGATTACTATTATATATGGTATAATATATTAATTAATTGCAGGTGGAAAATGGAGTGAAGATGAAGGCAGTGTTGGGAGAGACGGGGGATGGAGGTGGAATGATGCTGCTGCCAAACACGAAAGAGACGGCCAGGCAGCAGCGAAAACCCGGATTCATGGACGAGATCATGATGGGAAATATTGCTAGAGGAATGAAAATAGGTGTAGTGAACATGGAAGAAGGAGATGTAATGAAGGAATGGGATCTCCATGGATCAGAGACCACATGGATCAGAGTCCATTACGAGAAAGTGTCGGCCCTATTCGAGTGGAAGCATCTGTTCCCAGAATGGATAGATGAGGAGCAAGAGAATGAGGGAGGCTACCAATGCCCGGAAATCCCAATGCCGGAGTTGGGCATGTATGGTGCCGGGTCATTGGACATGGTGGTGGCTAAGCTGCCATGCAAGTACCCAGAGGCAGGGTGGGCAAGGGAGGTGCACAGGCTGCAGGTGCATCTGGTGGTGGCAAACTTGGCTGTGAGGATCAATGGGAGGTCGAGAAGCAAGGTCAAGGTGGTGGTGATGAGCCAGTGCAGGCCCATGATGGAGCTGTTTAGGTGTGATAATCTGGTAAAGAGAGAAGAGAATTGGTGGTACTATGAACTTGATGTGGCTTGGCTTGAGCAGAAACTCTCCTTGCCTGTTGGCTCTTGCAGCCTGGCTCTGCCCATGTGGGGAAAAGGTAAAAAAGTTACTCAAGTAGTTTCTATTTTTTCTGCCAAAGAATAAGAGAGAGCAAAATGAAATTTTAACCGCACCGCGCGCGCGCCAGGTAGGGGTCGAACCTACGACCTTCTGCTTAGGAAACAGACGCTCTATCCACTGAGCTACAGGCGCTAACTGAACATTGATCAGAGTAATTGCAAGGTAATGTAATCTCATATATGCATGCAGGGGTGAATGAGGTCTTCGATGTGTCGAAGTTTGACGAGACGAAAACGAAATTATATTCTTCATGGCGGCGAATGCGATGGAGAGAACGAGAAGCCTATGTGAGTGTGCTTCATTCTTCGGAAACATACGTGTGTGGTGCCATAACGCTTGCCCAGAGTCTAATCCAAACGGGCACAAACCGCGACCTCATCCTTCTCATCGACAAATCAATCTCGGAGCCTGCACGCGGGGCATTGGTAGCAGCCGGGTGGAAGATCCGGGTCATCAAACGGATCCGGAACCCAATGGCTGAAAAAGACTCCTACAATGAGTACAACTACAGCAAGTTCAGGCTGTGGCAGCTGACCGACTATGGCAAGATCATCTTCATCGACTCCGACATCATCGTGCTGCGTAACCTGGACCTCCTCTTCCGGTTTCCGCAGATGAGCGCCACGGGGAACGACGGGTCCATCTTCAACTCCGGCATCATGGTCATCGAGCCATCCAAATGCACCTTCAAGAGCTTGATGGAGCGGAGGAGGGAGATCGTTTCGTACAACGGCGGCGACCAAGGCTTCCTCAACGAAGTCTTCGTGTGGTGGCACAGGTTGCCGAGACGGGTTAACTTCTTGAAGAACTTTTGGTCCGGTAGCTTGGTGGAGGCCGGGTTCAAGAACCAACTGTTCGGGTCGGATCCACCCCAAGTGTACTCCATACATTACTTGGGATTGAAGCCTTGGCTGTGCTACAGGGACTACGATTGCAATTGGGACATCTTGGACCAGCATGTTTATGCAAGTGATGTTGCGCATTCCAGGTGGTGGAAACTGCATGATTCCATGGACAAGAGTCTGCAGAAATTTTGTGGCTTGACACCTCAAAGGAAAAATGACTTGGACTGGGATAGAAAGGCTGCAAGCAAGTTGGGGATCAATGGAGATCATTGGAGAATCAACATTACAGATCCAAGAAAAGATCTCTTCATCAAAATTTAAATTATGGATTTTATCATTCCTTAATTTTATTTTCGGGTGGAGCTAGAATAGAACTAGCTAGAAGAGATTTTTTGGGTTTTCGGGTCTGTTGTATCTTTTTCTTAATTTTAATTTCCTCTGTCTTTTTAAGTTATGTGTGCATGTATATATATCATTATACAAGGAAGAACATATTTTAAAAATATCCCCCTAAAATATGTTGGGTATATTTTTCACCGTCGGATCGAATAAATGGGCGGGAACACATATCCGCCGTTAGATCACAACATAATTAATTACCCTAAATTAATTACCACCATGACTCTTCACAACAATCACAGTTACCACCGTGACTCTTCACAAAAATCACAATTACCACCGTGACTCTTCACAACAATCACAGCTCTGTGACTGACTCTTCATCTTCGAGTTCATCCTCAGCCGTGACTCTTCAACTCTTCACTCCTCCCATTTCTTTTCAATTTTCAATCGAGTCTCTTCTCAAGACCACCCTCATTCTCTCTTCTTCCTCAGTCTCTCTACTCCTCTGTGCACGAATTGACGAATCAGCAAGGCAGGGGCGGCGAATCAACAGAGCAGCGGCGGCGAATCAGCGACTTCTGTGTGTTGGTGAGTTTGATTGTCTATTGATTTCTTTTTGTGTTTCCTCTTCCCCTCTCAAGTCACCACCGAGGAACCACCACCATTTTTGGGCTGCTCCACTTCCCCGACGTCGACGAAGGCGGCAAAGTCCCCACCGATCTCTTTGCATCACTCTTTTCCGCCCTGGCTTATGGCTCTTCGATCTGGCAGAGTTCATGAATCATGGAGCAACAGGAAAACCTAATTGAGAAATCAACTCCAAAATCAGAAAAGATCTAAAACACGCATTATCATAGTGGGAAAAAAAGCAGCAGAAAGATAAAACAGTGATTGCCCAGCTAAAATATACCCAACATTCTTACAGTGATTGCCCAGAAAGATCTACAACACGCATTATCGGTGATGTTTGATCAAGACCTTGAGACAATGAAATCAATGGCGTGGATAATGGGTAACTTGATTTAGTTGATTGATGGGTGGTGAGGGCGTAGTGTACCAAGGGATAATGAGTGATAAAAACTGTTTTTTTTTATAAGCTGTCTTTTCAATTCCTTTGTTATTGATCTTCATGTTGCTTATCGATTTCTTTTGTGATTGATGGGTGAGGGCATAGTGTACCAAGGGATAATGGGTGATAATTTTTTTTTTTTTCAGTTTCTTTACTTATAAGCTGCCTTTTCAATTTCTTTTGTTATTGATCTTGATGTTGCTTATATATGGATTTTCATTAATGGCTGAAATGGGTCTCTTGCTATTCATTGGTTGTTGGGTTCTTGAGTTCTTTAATGTTTATTTGAGGAGGATAGTTGCTGATATAAAAGAGGAAATCAATTGGTTGAAATGTTTGTAAATTTGGTGATTATGATTATATCTCCTAGCTGTTTTTAATTTTTTCTCCTAATGGTGATTATGAAGTTTATATGATCCTTTTGGGACAAAATTGGTCTTTTTTCATTGATAGTCTTTTTGGAATATTTTTGTGCTCATATGAAGATTGTCATAACAAGTAACTTTAGTTTTTTTTCCCTTTCTGAAGTGAAACATTATTAGTGGTGTATGGAAAACTGAAAATTTCATGATCTAAGCCATTCTCCATGACTTTGTGGCACTAGGTATTATGTGGTTTGAGCAATATGTTAAGATCCTGACTTGCATTGACTGGTTTCAGAAGGATGTGGCAGTTTCTGCTGTGTTTCATTAAAGCTTTTTACGATTTTAGCAATCAATATCAAAATGTTTAAAAGATTCTTATAATCCAAGTTGTCGATATATAGATTCTAATATGTATATGAAATTTATTTTATAATATATTGATTCTAATATATGAAACTACGATTGTTTACTTGGGTATGCCATACAGGTGTTGGAAGTGTAATTCAAGGATGCGATGTGGGAAATGATGTGCCAATTATTTAATTTTGTGAGTACCATATCGTCATTTTTGTTCCATTTCGCATATGACAATACTTGGAGTACTTGGAAAGACCTAACTTTTACTGAATTGGATGCATAGCCTCCTCCATAGTAGATTTCTTTTATATTTTATATATTTGGGTTTATATTAGTGTTTATAAGTCTTCTACCGCCGTTGGAGTTTATAAGTCTTATAGGTTTGAAATTAACTGTTTTTAATTTTTTAAATAAAAAAGCTTGCTAAATATATTATTGATCTCTCTTTATCATTTTAGGTTGAGTTTTGGTAGCAAGTTGCATGATTGTAATAGTAGAGTTTGTCCAAAAGAGACAACTGTTTATATTTTGAGTTTGTCCAAAAGTGACAATTGTACTTAGAGATTTTGTATTTGTAATGGAGATTTGGGATAAAATGGAGACTTTGTATATGTATAGGTTGATATGTATTTTTAAGGTTTCGTCCGATTTATAGTTGTCAAAATTTTGATTTTTTTTATCATTTAAATTTGCTGATGTGCGTATCTTTTGGACTTGCCGATTCTACTTCTACATCTACTGTGCTCAGCTTGCTGATGCTTATAAATAGTTTGACTTGCCGATGCTTATATAAAAAATATGTAAATTTAGACTTTTACAATATTTTATTAAACTTTTATTTATAGTACGTATTAGTGGTAGCTTTAGTTACAATAAATTAAATTGTGTATTACATTGTCTAATGTCATATGTCACTTTAGTTCTACAAATACCAAAAATAATACGTTAAAATAATTTTAATAGAAGTGTTGTATTTATTTGGTTGTAAATATGCATCATCTATATTTACAACAAAATCACTATGTCTCTATTTTTCTTCTATATTTAAAGTCAGATTTAGTACAATGTATTTTCTTTCAGCTTTCTTTTTTGCTTTTGCCACAATGGTTGATAAATGACAAATTTATTGAAGAGTTCCATTATATAACTTTGTCAATGTTTGAGACTTTGTTCTTTGAACAATCAGTAACATCACAACAATACAAACTACCAGAAGATTCATACGATTACAGGAAACTGATTGAGAATTTAACATTCTACTGTATCCATTGCTCATTTGTTGTCAAACTGTTTCCAGTGCATGAAAAACAAAGGTCATTGATATTAGTACTGAAAACCTAGCACATACAATATTGCTCATTTGTTGTCAAACTGTTTCCAATGCACGAAAAACAAAGGTCATTGATATTAGTACTGAAAACCTAGCACATACAAGGAGAAATATTTTTAACAGATGCAAGAGAGCAGAGTACTTATCATGCCGAAGGCATGGACAACCCCTAGTATATAATATATATATATATATATATAATACAAAACAGCTCATATTTTGAAATGTCCTCTCCAAAATGTGTTAAGATATTTTCAACCGTTAGATGAAAAAAAAAAGGCGGGAAGAAATAGTAGCCATTGGATCAAAGAGAGGTGTAGTGGGTAATAAATAGGGTGTAATAAATTAATGGGGTGGATAATAAAGTGGGGTATAGTTAATAAAGTGGGGTGAGATTGGTAATAAAGTGGGTTGGTGTGAGGTGAGAATATTTTTTTTTATAATATTAATATTTTTAATAAAAGTGAATTTTTTAATAATTTATTTAATAAAAATTATATAATATTATAGTCAAATTTTTTAAAATGTTGAAGTAATCCAAATAAGACTAATATTAATACAATAATTTCGAATTAGTAATATTATTTTATGATTTATGATTTTATTTTTTCTTTAATTTTTTTGAAAGAGTTGCTAACATTAATTTTTTCGATGATTTTTATTTCGTGAAATTGGAGTGCTTATCGTGTCGAAGGTACGAGTAACCGCTAGTGTGTGTATATATATATATAATCATATATAGTTAATCTATTATAGCCTCCATATAATTAATAATTAATAATTAATAATTAATAATATAATATATAGCTAATCTACTATAATTAATAGTATATAGTTAATCTATTATTATATTATATTATATTATCTATATTACAAGGTCAGAGATTGATGCAGGAGCATACAGATTTATAAGTAGCACCAAAGGATATTTTAGGGACTTTGTGTATTTCCATCTTGAAATTGTTCAAGTTAGTTTAGAAAGATTTTAAGTTGAGTACAATTCCATCGTTTATCTTATATTCTATGTTGTGAATATCTTTTGCATCTAGTGTTCTATCTATCATTTCTTAGTTAAAGTCTACATAAGGATTTCCTCAATTTGTTTTCAAAGATAGTTCAGTATTGTTACAATACAATTGCATAAGAGTTTCACCCTTATTCCTCGTTGAATTTGCCCATAAGACAATCTCGTGGTGTATTTTAGGATCTTCCCTCTTATCATTTATCAAATTGCACGTTTGCTCATTGAATCGATCATCTCCACCACAGATAGTTCAATCAAACATCGAATTGAAACAGATCAAACACCAATTTCATGGCAATAAAAAAAAAATATTCAATTAGTGCATTATGAACAATTACCATCTGTGACTGCTTTTCAATCTGCATAACCTTCTTTTATCTACAGCACTTCATTCACAGAAAGAGAAAATCCAACATGTATCCGAAACGCACATTCACACAATATTCGACAAATAACTTCTAGGTTGAATCCAATGATGTAAAATCCAACACCAGAAAGAATCCAAAACACAACACATTCTTGCAACAAGGGAAAAATGACTATTCAGAATGCCGATGTAATATTACATTTAGAATCCTTAAAAAACAGCCAAGAGATATAGATTAGATAAGTAAGAACAAGTCGTTACCATCTCCTGTCATTGTCTAACTGACTCATCTATTTGCACACTGCACAAGCAGTGAATCAGGTGTGGTAGTAATGAGATGACATAATCTTATCAAGCTTCTCCCTCAACCCAAGTTTTCTAATAGATATTTTATAAACAAATCACTGATAACAAGTGTCCTCCTCCTTCTATATTTGGCCGTCCAATCCCTTCTCTTCTTAACCATAAAACAAACCACAAACAACGGGTAAAAAAAAAATAAAGTAAGAGAATTAATTGCTTACCGTGCCTTAACACGGGCATCCATTAGTATTATATATAAAACATGAAATATTGAAAAAAAAAAAAAAAAACCTAAAGTCTTGAATTGCTGAACCAAAGGACTTCACTCTTCAACCTCTATACTGCTTTTCTTCTCTCTTGCCTAAAAAAACCCTAACATCTAACAAAAGGAGCAACCACTTCTCAGGAGCTTCTTTGGGTGAATTCAAAAGAGATGGTTTAATGGTTTTGAACTATTCAGTGCTGCTTTCACTGAAGCAATATTATATTCACTATTCAGATTTCGGTATTGTTTTGTTGATTTCTTTGGTGAATCGTAACAGATCGGTAACCGGATTGAATCCGTGGTTACGGTTTAGTTCGATTTCAATAGTGTTCATTGTTCGGATCGGTTTGTGGATTTACAGATCCGTAAGGTATGGATCAGTTCGCTGATTTGCCTGGAACCGGACCAATCCGAACCGTAAACACCCCTTTGTGCTACACTTGACATGTTTTTCCTATCTACATAGTAACCTGCAAAGTCTATATCTGCATATCCAATTAAATTAAGTTGTGCGTCACATGGATACCATAAACATAAGTTCTCACTTCCTTTCAAATATTTCAAGATACATTTAACAGATTTTAGATACGATTTCTTAGGATTTGATTGAAAACGTGCACACAATCCTATACTATAAACAATATCTGATCTACTAACTGTGAGGTAAAGGAGAGACCCAATCATATCTAGATATAGCTTTTCATTTACCTTTTCCTCTTTTTCATGTGCGTCAAGCTTAGCTGAAGTGGGAATAGGTACATCATGTGACTTGGTTGACTCAATACCATATTTCTTCAACAATTCCCAGAGATACTTCTATTGATGGATTCCTTCTCTTGTTTATTTGATTTGAAGTCCTTACTACTCTAATACTGTAACAAGAATTATATAAGAGTGTTAATCTATATTGTATGCAAATACGAGTGTTACATGATGTGCTATGTAGGATGCGCAATTTCCTTATTCTAGTAAAAGGAATCTGCATAATTGATGGCTACATCTAACACTTGTTATATAGAAAATTTCCATATACATGAATTTCTACCGTAATCTATGCTTTCCTTTTACATAAAGTTTTTCTACACTCAATAACATGTACCATTGTACATCTATATTACATTATTACTTGATGGACATTACTTGATGGATTTTGAATTTTGTAACTCATTTATAACTCTCTCACATACATTTTCACATATTTGTCACAATTGATCAAAATAGATCAACGGCTAAAATTAATCACCCTCTTTTTTCTCACTCTTACTCTCACCCTCTCTCCCTCTCACATCACATCACATAATATTACACAATCTATAATTTATTTTTCTTTTATATCTCACTATATAAATATTATAATAATACAAAACAGCTCAAGGTCTCAAATTCTCCTCATAAAATTCTTGGGATATTTTTTGCCGTCGGATGGAAAAAAAGAACGAAAAAACATATCAGCCGTCAGATCCCTAAATTCCTAAACCCTAATAAAATCCCTAATCCCTAACTTTTTTATATTTTACGAGATATAATTAATATTATATTATGAAATAATTTCCGTAACCATTCAGATTCTATTCATTCAAGCTTTTTACAAACAGTGTATGCGCCCCCGGAACTAACAAAACTCCAAACTTGCAAGGCTTTCTATCTATGTACCATCAGAACAAAAGAATCAAAAATCAACATAACTCAATACTTTCCAAGTGATCACATCCGGTCCAGCTGAATTCATCTGAAAAAATCGTAAATTCCTCTCTGCCAAATCTCATGTAAGGACGCTGCAAAGATCTTTCTGATCACACCAGCCCTTGTTGAATTCCCCTTTCTAACCTTAGTAATCCACTCCTTCAGATATCCCCAAGTGAACAATCTAGGCCGCAATCTGAATCGTTGCAGTACCCCCTAAGGACTGTCATGGAGAAGGCACAACAACAGAAGAGATGCTCATGTGTTTCATCCTCCCGGCCACAAAGAACACAGCAAACTTCATCAACACAACCAAACTTGATTAGCCTATCCTTGGTCTTCAACCTTCTCCTAGAGATAAGCCACTGCAAAAATGAATGTTGCGGCAAGATAGGATTAGACCAAGTTAATCTCCACCATGGATCTGGTGCAGGGTGAGGCACAAGGGCATCGTACATCGATCTGGAGCAAAGCGTCTCCCTCACAGTCCATTTTGCCTTCTCCCCGCTGATTTCAACGAATTCAATGATAGAATTACGAACTTTCAATAAATTCTTACATCCTCATGATCCTCGATCTCCCTCCACCTCCCAAATGGATTTATGCTTCAGATAAAATTCATTCACCCACTTGATCCACAATCTATCTACTTTCTTTTGAATAGCCCAAATTAATTTTGCCAACAAAGCCATGTTCCATTGAACCTGAGAAAGTACCCCAAGCCTCCACTAGCTTTAGGAATACAGACATCCGTCCATGCAGCCTTTGCTTTTCGTCTATTCAAGGCAACCCCACTCCATAGGAAGGCTCTACAAATAGCCTCGATCTCACTCACCACTGCCTTTGGAATCAATAACATTTGTGCCCAATAACCGTGCAAAGAGAGCAAGAGCCCTTTAATTAGTTGCAGTCTACCTACAAAAGAGAGAAATCTCGCACACCAGCTAGTTATCCTAGCAGTGATCTTCTCCACAAGCTCCCCAAAGAGCCTCACACTAACCCTCTTTGTGGTAAGGGGAACCCCAAGGTATCGAAAATGACTCACCCCCACCTCCATCCCAAGCACAACAGCTAGATTTTTCTTTCTGTCTTCTAACACTCCACCAAAGAAGATTGAGCACTTGTCTCGATTGGCCACCAAGCCTGCTACTTTCCCAAAGTGAAGGAGCTTCTCATTGATTAATGCCAAAGAGCCTTCATGAGCCTTACCAAGGATCATTAAGTCATCTGCGAAACATAAGTTGATAATTCCAAGCCTCTTACATCGGGGGTGGAATTTAAACTGTCGGACTTTACCTATTTGCCTAAGTCATCGAGACAGATAATCTATAACTATGATAAAAATATAGGGGGAAAGAGGATCCCCTTGCCTCAACCCCCTCTTTCCTCTCAAGAATCCAAAAGTCTCCCCGTTCACTGAAAAAGAATAGTACACTGTTGAGATGCAAGTCATCACCCATGTAATGAAAATGGACGGGAAGCCCAGAACCCTAAGGAGCTCCTCCACAAACTCCCATCTCACCAAATCATACGCCTTCCGGATATCGATCTTTGCAATACATCTCGGCGAGATCCGTTGACGATCATACCCCATCATTATCTCCTAGCACAGTAATACGTTATCCACAATAGACTTTCCTTTAATGAAAGCACTTTGCGTATTATCAATAAGTCTAGGCAGAGCAGCTTGCATGCGCTTGCAAATTATCTTTGAAATAATTTTGTACAGAGTGGTACAACAGGAGATTAGTCTGAAATCACTGACTGTCTCTGGGATGTCCTTCTTTGGGATCAGGTACACAACTGTAGTATTAACTGCCTTAATCATCCGGTTGGTTCTGAAGAAATCAAGAACAACCGCAGTTACATCCTTACCCACCTCGCCCCATGCCTCTATGAAGAATTTAGCCGTGAACCCATCTTCGCCAGGTGTTTTTTCTGCATTTATCCCCTTAACAGCCTCCCAGACATCCATCTCAGAAAAATCAGCCATCAATTGATATCTTTGTTCAACAGAGATTATGTTACCTTCCTAAATGCAGACCCGATCTAAATGCTCACACTCCAAACCACCAATACCCAGTAGTTGTGAGTAGAAATCCAGCACCATCTGTTGAACATCCTTCTTCTCCGTTACCCGGACGCCTTGTTGATTAACCAGACTAACAATCCAGTTTCTTCTCTTCCTAGCCTTAATCACATTATAGAAGTATGTTGTATTCTTGTCAACCAATTTCATCCAATCATCCTTAGCCTTCTGCTGCAACATGCTATCCTTAGCCTGGAGCAGGACTTGGAGATCAGACACCCTTTTTTGCATAATCCCTCTGCTAACTTCGGAGAAGTTCAGCCTAAGATCTCTCTGAGCCTCCACAAGCCTATTCCCTGCTTCCTTGATTCTCCCGGAAAGATCAGAAAATAACTCTCTATGAAGCTACTTCAAACCAAGCTTAAACTGCTTTAGACATGCTAGGACATGGGCCATCTTGGTCCCCTCCCGCTGTTCACGCCAAGCATGTTAAACAATTTGAAGGATGGACAGATGAAGAGTCCAGCAATGCATAAATCGGAATGGTGAAGACAGTTTCTCCCCGCCACTATGAACTTGAACCACAGCCGGTGAATGATCCGACAGTGAAGACTCCTCGAAGTGAACTAGGGAGGACTTAAAAGACTTAAACAACTCCGCATTACCCATAACTCAGTCCAATTCAACTCTCATCCATGCATTTACCCCCTGATTGTTGTACCATGTATGATAGCATCCCTGTGCCACCAAATCCTCAAGGACTAATCTCTGGCAACAGTCTTTGAAATCCACACAAGGCTCCACAACCACTCCTTCATGACCAATCTTATCTTTAAAGATCAGGAAGGCGTTGAAATCTTGGGTGACTTCAACGCCTTACATTGGGATCTAAAATTGCATAATTCTACCCATAACGCAGCCCTTTGGGCACAAGTATTCCAAGCATACACCAAAGACAAAGAGAATTATACTCCCCCATCCTTTCTCTTGACCAAACAATGGAGGACCTGATCTGTCCCCAAAATATAATGGACAACAACCATACTCTTATTCCATAAGCCCCAAATTCTTTCATTTTAGTCGTACTCATAGTTATTTATGATATCCCATCCATTACAACATCTATTCATTATTCGCTTCAAATTACCTCTTTTATCTCTTGTTTCAAGTGCACCAAACACACTCACCCGATTCTTGGCAAGGAAGTGCCTTATTTCATTATGCATTGCCGGTCTATTTTGGCCACTCACGTTCCATGTCCTTATGATCATGAGCACCTAAGAATCCTAGATTCTCTTTCTCCCCTGACTCTGATGCTCCCACAGATGTTTGACTATTTTTGTTAGTCCACGGAAGCCCGGTAACACGTCCATCCTCATCCAACAACTCCTCTCCCTCCTTCCCCACATAATTTTGCAACACCTGAAACTTGGACTACTCAGTTCCTCCACGCTATTATATTTCTGTAGGACAGACCCTTTTGCTCCCCCTCGGACCACAACCCATCTCTCCTCACCAATCAACTTCCCTTTCTGTGTCTGTGGTGCAATCCTAGCATTCGGTTGACTCACCCCTAGCTCAATCCCTGAAGGATCCACTCCCCTCTCAGAAGCAAATACCTGTCTCCTGTAGCCTGCTCTCCACCTTCCCTGGTTCTCAGCAACACGCTTACACAACTCAGTCTTATGTCCTCATTCCCTACAGACTCTACACCTAACCGGGAGCCATTCAAAAACCACCTACTAACTAGTGTTTTGCCCATTTGTATTTCGGAATTCAATATTCTCCACTAGCTCCAGGTTCACGTTCACATCAACCATGACCCTAGGGAAGGAAATTCTTCCCTTAACTGCTGTAAGATAATCAGTACACAATGGCCTCCTGTAGTATAATAAAACTTAGGGTGTCACTCTTCCCCTTAAACTAGGGCGACAGACTCTCATGGCGCCAGGGCGATGACAGTGCTTGGTGGCGACGGTTGTGCATTCTGATCAAACCACGATGATTCTGTAGAACCTTGGCCCATCATTTGTCTTCTTTCATCCTATAGATCATTCCAATGCCTTCACTTTGATTATCGAAGATGTGGTTTGAAAAATAAGTGAAGGTGGCGCCATGGTGTTAAAATGGCTATCCATCGCCCCAATAGTCCCAGATGAGCCTGACGCCCCGCCTCCTGAAGGCGACACCACGAGTATCCCAGCGCCACAAGATCTTCTCCTTTACACATGCTGAGCTGGATCCGATGGAGCTAATTGGAAGAGGGTGTCAGAAGAGTACAACTGAATTTTGATTATTCCTAGTCCCCTCTTGACACTTGGCAATTCCATGAATTATTGTAATTTTCTTTTATTACCGTAATTTAGTCTATATAAGGCTTTGAGAATGTAATTGTAATGATATCGATAAATTGAATGAAAGTTTAACCTAAAGTCTATCTTCTCTCTTTATCTGCCCTCTCCCTTTGTCTTTCCCGGTCCCCAATTCCCCTTTACTTTCTCCCATCTCAATTCTCATCTCCCTCGTCTGATTTCTTAATCTCCTTCGCTTCCCTGTCAATCCCAACTCTGTCAATCTCATCTCCCTTTCCCCAGAGCTCATGAGCTCATATCAGTTACTGTTCCATTGACTTATACTACACTGGTATCAAAGCTTGAGTTCACTCGTCCGTATAACAATGGTGAAGACACGGACTGGACCCAAGGGACACACTGATGAGTCTGATCCCGCTGCACTTCTCACCGTGGTTCCAGAAATGGACCCGATGCAGATGATGATGATGGAGATGTAGAGGATGATGCTCGCGTCAATGGAGTCCAGAGAGCAGAGAGAGGAAGCCAGAGAGATAAAGTTCGTCGAAGTCCTCGACAAGCTTTCTTCCAAATTGGACCAACTTGAGGTATCGAAACCCATCTCCTCTGCTGTTGTTGCTGATATTCATGATGCTGGAATTGATTCGAACCCAAATCCATCAATGGGCATTGAAACCCAGAACCCCCAATCCATGTCCTCTGTTTTGGATAAGGGTAAAACCCAAGTGAACCTAAACCCCGCTCCCCAAGTTTTAACCCACCTATTTGGGACTTCCCAGATTGTCCCACCTCGTGAAACAACTCCATAATTTCCACCGAGATCTCAATACCCATCTTTGTTGATAAACCCCCATAAACCCCAACAAACCCCTCGCCAAGCTTCATCTTCCCAACTACCACCATTGATGCCACCACATTACCCACCATATACCCCATCATACAACCCCATTGAACCACCTCCACAACAACACCAAACACATTCGGACCCCCCGCCACAGCAACACCATTACCACTTACCCAAACTTGACTTTCCTTCATTTGATGGAACTGAGGCGAGGAGCTGTATTAGGAGGGCGGAGAGGTACTTTAGTATCATGGGGATTGAGGAGTGGCGGCGGGTGGAAATGGCGGCCATGTACTTAACTAGAAAAGCAGAGATTTGACTTTATGGCGCCATGGAGAGAGAAGAGCTGAGAACTTGGGAAGAGTTCAAGGAATCCGTGGCGTTGAGGTTTAGAGGCGACAGCCAGAAAGATGTGGTAGAAGAGTTCAATCGGTTGATCCAGAGGGGGAGAGTAGAGGAGTATGTTGAAAAGTTTGAGGAGGGAAGATATGAGCTGCTTCAAGTATATCCTTATCAATCCGAGGAGTACTTTATCTCTAATTTTGTGGGCGACCTGAAGGAAGAGATCAAGGCGGTGGTGAAAATGTTTAAGCCCAGGACTCTACCTGAGGCGTTTCAACAAGCCAAGTTGCAGGAGATGGCGGTAGACTTTATGACGAGGAGAAACAAGCCAACCTTTGCCCCTAAACCCTTCACCACAAAACCCATCGCCACAACAACTTCAACCCCCGCCACAAGACCAAA